>JASDQU010242063.1:0-17940 GCA_032191745.1 Picea mariana
AGAAATTATCCTAGGAAGGAATGTCCTGTGCAGGTGATGGGGGGCAGCTTTTATGGGCAGGAGAAGAACGAGGGCTTCTTCCTAAATTCCACTTCTACTGTAACTTTCACTCTCACTGGCAAATCTTCATCACTTCCCGCTGCCTGAGGGAAAAGGTTGAACATGGACAAAGCCTAGTCAGTCTGATATTTCCAAGTGGTGGGTTCAGATGATTGTCTCCTCTGCTCCCTAACTGCCAGATGTATCCTCCATACTTCATACTAACTTTCACACTCCCCCCACTACTACAGAAGGAATCTCTATGACCACATAACACTTACCTTCACACCCGCTCTTAAATTCAAAATTCAGATAGCCCACATGGCTAACCATCACTGACTCCACTAACCCATTAAGAGTTATCTCCATATTTACAGTAAAAAACAACAGAAAGATCCATCCCCGTCGGACAACTTCATAAAGATACCAGATTTAACCGAGGCATTCCCCGCCAAAACAACAGAAACCCTGACTCCATCCTCTAACCCCAAACTGTCCTCCCCAACATAGTTACCTTTGCCACTAATTAGCATTTTTTGTGCCAATGTATCCCTGATATACCAAATCTGGTAGTTGTCCACGTCAGAAACACTGCCAACGTGACGAAATCCTACAACCCATCTCACCAGCCAAATCACCCATTCAATTTAGCATAAAAAATACCTCTACTTACATAGGTTCTACCCACTAGCATGTATATCCAAAGTCTTCATTTTATCCCTCCAATCAAAATAATAATGGGAGCAACCGCCTATTTGGCCTATGGGGTGACCAATCAAAATAATAATGGGAGCAACCGCCTATTTGGCCTATGGGGTGACCGTGATACACTGAGGGAGCTCCTCTATTCATTGCCCACGTTACGCCAGCCAATCACGTACTTGGGAGCATCCACACTCAGGGCAGTGATTGCCCACGTGGAAAAATAGTTACCAAATAACAGAATCTTCCAGTTTGCCCTAGTGTAACTTTTGCCTTCCTAACAGCTACTAAATTGAACATGAGTTAAGTCCCCAAATTTGGCGGGCCTTCGCAATCCGTTATCCCACATGCTTAAATAACGACAAAAATTTCCATGCCATAAAAACACAAAAATCGCCACAGCGCACCTCCAAATCTAGCTTGCTCAGCAGCGGGATTCCTAATCATTATCCCATGGTGCTAATTCTTCCCAATCCCTCATCCAAATTCATGTCCAAGACCACACAAATCCAATCCCATCCCATCCCGTCACCTCCAAAGTTTGTGGCCTTTGAGTCCCGCCACATTTGGCCAAAGCCGGCCAAATCTAAAGCTCTCCAAATTATCTGTTAAAATCTCCGGAATGCCACTTTAGGCGACCTGCAAAGCGGAAATACCCCGCTTCCAGAGAACCCCTGAACCAGGGGGGTCCCACCCTTCAACAAGGGGCGGGATATTTCTTTCTCATTTTTAGTTTTTCAAAAATGAACGATTTGATTTAGACGGCGACGTGCGGAAAACGGGGTAATCTACGCGCGCCGGCAAATGACGGCGTACCAAATCAAATCACCGGACGTCAAAATGATGACAATTCATTTATTTATATTTCATATCAAATCCGCGAGACGGTGAAAGTGACCAGGAGAGCCAGTGACGGACATGAGTTTCCCGGTTTCCAAAAGCAAAATTTGATTGAATAAAAAATATTATTTTGAAAGCTGAAAAGGTACGACGGTGAACGGCTGCTGTCTCCCGACTGGCAAGCCGGACGGCTTGCAGGCAGTTATATAATTACTATGTTCTTTTAATTTTTTTACCAAGAATATATCTATTTTTTTCACAAAAATATATTTTTTATATTTTTTTAATGAACGAAAATTTATGAAACTGAGAGCATTGCCATGTCCAAGGTTCGTCAGATAAGCAGAGGGGCTGAAAGAAATTTTCGTGAGTTCAATGACGAGAGAATCCATAATTGATTTTTGGAAAGATTGAAATATTTTAAATGGGAAGGTTTCAAGGGAAAGTAGGATTCTAATTGATTTTTGGAAAGGTTGAGATATTTTAAATGGGAAGATTTCAAGGGAAAGTAGGATTTTAATTGAATTTTGGAAGGATTATGGGAAGATTTCAAGGGAAAGTAGGATTGGTGAAAGTGAGGTGTTGTTAGTATTTATATTAACGTTATTTTTTTAAAGAATTATTTTTAGGTTTTGGTTAGTTGTTCTATTAAATGGTGTTTTTATTGGAATTCAGCATGTTGAAAAAATTTTGGGCACTAGGATTTTGGGCAAATATTCTCAAAAAAATCATCTATGTTGAAAAAAAAATCTTTGGACTAAGTGTTCTACTAAATAGTTTTTTCACTGGAATCTGATTCAGCATGTTGAAAAACTCTCGGGCACTAAGATTTCGAACAAATATCCTTAGAAAAAATCATCATTTTATAGAATCTTTAACCTACAATTTATTTTTATAAATAAATATATACTTATTTTTTTATTAATTCAAATTATCTTCTTAAATGTTGAGTTGGATCAAGATCATCCATCATTAATATCTATATCCCACTCATTTTTAAAAATGGATGCTTAAAGATCAAAGTATAAAGAAAGCTTTCAATACATTCCCTTTTTGAAACATTGCCAAAGTAGCTCCTTAGTGAAACATATACTCCCAAGCATGCCATTTGTGGAGGTCACGAGTTTCTTATAAGCTCTTTAAAGCACCTTAAAAAGATGTGTTTGTATGGATGTTTTAAGATAGTTGTGGGAGCACTTAAAAATAAGAGTTAAACTTATAGTATCAAGAGCACGTGAACATATTCTGGATCTAGTTCACCATTCCATTTTTCTAAAAGTTGAAACCATTGGTTGAGTTTCATTTTCATAAAAAAATTCCAACACCTTAAGATAGCATTGTGAGCACCTAGAAGTAACCTAGAAGTAAGGATTTGGCATATAGTGCATGGATGTCATAATCTGAACTTATATATTATAAACCCAAATATATTATAAACCCAAGCCCACCTCCATGTTATCCTTAAAGCATGTCATTTAAATTAGTAAGATTATGGTCTAGTAGTAAGTGAATGTGAATTTTCTGCAATTAATTTAGATTCAATTCTTAGCACATTCGTACATAAGCTTTACCTAAAATTTTCTTAAGTTATACATATTAAAGTTTTTTATCCCATTTATATTAAGAAATGAGTGGCTTTTGTCAAAAATATAAAGGATGTACTTTGATCCTGAGTGGAATAACCAGGATGATTGTTCGTTCATAAGTGATTAGTGTGATCTTCTTAAAACTTTATGAGAATATGAATACCTAGCAAATATAGAGCTACGCTTAAGCCCTAAGTTTTTTGAACTCAAAATCAAAATCTTGTTATTGATGGCGTGAGGCCTAGATTAGGCAGATAGATATACTTAATCTAGCCCTAAAATAGTAGTGAAAAAAACATTGGTCATACATTATATTCATGGAAGGTGTATAATCTTGTGTACAGGCTAGACTATAACACCATTGTGTGAGGTTGATGTCAACCACATTAGCATTATAGTACTTGTACATAGTGGCATACCATCTTACCAGGCATAGCCATACCCTAACACATAAATTTCATCTTGCTTCAGGTCCATATAAACCATATTTTATCCATGTCTGTATGGATTAGGTCTATTTATTTCTCTTGGACTTGCTTTATCAAAAAAAGTGTTGATTGTAATGGTCTTTGCCTTTGTCTTTTAGCTTAAATGGGTTGGATTTGTTAAAGGTAATGACAAATAACTTTTTGTGGATATATTTTTTAGTCAATACAAGAAAGTTGCACTATTCAATAATGGGATAGTAAAATGAAGAAGATACATCCCATGCGCTAAAACACTATCTTGTGATTAAGCAGTGACAATAAAGGGTATTTATTCCATTAAAATAAACTACGTATTACATTTATTCCTTTCCTTGCCACATTAAATAGCCTACTTACATAATGACATATAAATAGGTGTACTTAAACCTAGTTAAGGGAAATAACAACACTCCTTCACCAACCAACCAAATTAGTGGTAACTAAATATTTAGAATTATCAAACTATCATTTACATTTATAGTGAAATGAATACAATTCTAAGACCAAATTTGACTAAATCCAAAATCCCTTCCCAAATCCAAAATTCATTGACCAAATTTGACTATTTATTAAATTAAATTAAAATTCCTTGTGGGCCATGTTCGCCCGTTATATGAATGAGGAAATGGCAAATGCAATGGCGCTACTTATATTACAATTTTCCATTTTGTCTTTTTTTACCTTTACCTTTTTTATATGGAGGTTGCTTTATAGTAGTGATTCTAAGTACATAGGTTGACAACCCAACAAAGTAACCTGATAATGATGTAAAAATTGTGTGGAATACAAAGGCTTTTTTAATGATTTTTTCAGAATTTATCCTTTTTAAATTATTATAATATTCAATAACCTAAAAATATTATAATATTCAATCATCCTAATATATGTATTATAATATTCAATACCCTAATATATAATGATGGAAAGTACAATCAATCTCACTCCATGATCTGGTATTGTTTTAATTGAAACCACAGGTGGGATCCAAATGTTGACTTAATGCTTAGGGTTATTATTAAGTGTTTTATATTAATCGAAATCATAAGTGGGATCCTAAGGTTGGTTTAATGATAGGTATTATTAAGGTTGCTACCATGGTGGCAATAAATTAGTTACATTAAAGCCTCAAATAAGAGGGAAAAAACAAATAGCATATCCATGTCCTTTTCTAAAACAGAAACTCATAATGATGCATAAAACTTTATAAATTTGATGTGCTATTACATTAGATTTTTGCTTGTATTAAAATTAAAGTGGACAGGTTCCCTTAACTAACAATGAGACTAAGGTCTTTGGTGAAATATCTACGTCACTAATAATGATTTTACCCAATTAAAGCGATTAGCAACTCCTGAATGTCATGTCACAGCAAAGAGTCAGCATCTTTTTTTCACTTTTCCCTAGCAATACAGAAATTGGCCATAGAAACCTTTGAGTATTCTTCAAGCTTAGATTTTTCTTTGAAGGATATCTATGAATCTATATTACATAATTGCATCCAACTTTGAGCGAAGGGTCCTAAGTCAAAGTGTGTTATCCACACATTATCATTGCCATGTTCCTCTGGCCATAATGTAATCAGAATATTAAACATATATATTCTACAACCCTTGTTTAATAAGATATAGTTGGGCCACAAGTTTGAGTAGGTTGCAAAAGAAAAAAAATTATCATACAATATGTTTTACATGTTAAAGGAAGCTCGTTAAGTCAATGAAAGAGGAGTATTGAGGAGTATTGTTATTGTTTCTATCATATATAAGTGCTTTCCTCACTTTTTATTTATGGGTTGATGAGCTTTCACAAAACAAGTATTTAAAAGTGGTTATAAATATTAAATAGAATTAGAAGATTATATATTATAATTGTAACATGACATCTCACCTCTTGATAAGTAATGTTTAACAATCAAAATATTAAATATAGTTTTGACAATTTTCTAAATTTGTGTAACATAAAATAAAATTGATATTAAAATTTAAATAGAAAAGTATTTAACGAACAAAAATATTAAAATGTAGAATTAATTAAATATTGATATTTATATGTAACGGAAATTAGCTAAAAGGGATAAATTAGTTAAAGGGATTTGAGGAGAATGACATTAAATAAGAGAAAGGGAATGTTTAAAACAACTTCAAAAAAAGTAATTGTGTCAACATATCAAGACTTAGTTTAAAAAAAGGTTGGAGAAAAATGAGAAGAGAAAAGAGACAAAATTGAGCTCAACTAAAGGTTTATGAGGGAAGATGGGAAGAGTGGTTTATTTCAAGATTTGAGGTTAAGGAAAAGTAAATAATACATATCAGTATTCTAAGAAAAATTTGAGCTTTGAATTATAGAAGAGATATGACAACAAGTACTCATCTAAAAATCAATAGAATGCATGGTCTCTTCCTATCTTCTTTTTTTAGGTTACAAAGCCCGGGGAAAATTATTGATTACTTCCTCTCATTTCAATGATGGTACCCATGGTAAACCCTCTAGAATCTTCAGGGCACAAGGTTGATCAACAACAGAGCTTGAAGCCACTACAATAATATACTCGTTATGAGCTCAACATGTCACTTGTGGGAATTGAACCTGGGTGGGGAGGATAACATTCATTCCTCCCAACCACCTGAGCTAAACCTAATTGACATGGTCTCTTCCTATTTATCTCAATAATATGGTAATAAGACAACTACTCTTAGATAAATCTATATTGGGGAATGTAACGACTTTCTCCAAAATTGAGTTAGATCTCTTGAATTAGAGTCATACTAGGATAGGGTGATCTCCTAGGGAAGTCTTGGTTATTGGGTGCAAGTCCCAAAGGCGATGATTGACACTATGAGATTCATTTCTCTAGTTTCACTTTCACTTCTTCACCCCTATAAGCATTGTGATGCAATGAGGTTAAGTGGAATATTCAAGCTCATAAAAAATGTCATTAGGAAATGAAGCTCATGAGAGATGGGTAATTCGGCTTGAGTTTTAAATTCTCTACATAGTTAATCTCAAAAAATGATATTTTATGTGGGCATGCAGAAATGCCCACGTGCTTAAATGAAGTGTAGGGAGTTATGAATGAATGGTTAAGAATACAATACTAGTAAGGTTTTGCAAATGAGGTAGCAAGATAACAGGCTTGACCATGGGAAAAACTTGCTATGTTAGTTAAAGTGAGGTATTTTTATTGTCCCCACTAGGATTTAATTCCCTCAAATGACATGTTTGTCCTTCATGGGTCGATATCCCTTTACAATGGGACCATTGTTTAATGAAGCCACAATGAATGTTAAATCGTGCTAAAGGGTCATACATTATAATTACAAATGACATATTGCCTCTTGGTAGGTGATGGATGCTCAATAATCAAATGAAACATCTTTCCAATATTTCTAAATTTGTCTTACATAAAATAAAACAAATATTGAAATAGAAGTAGAAAACTAGTGAAAAATATTAATGTATGTAGAATTAAATAAAATAGTAATTTTCAAGTAATGGAAATTAGTTAAAAGGAGTTGAGGAAACATTTTAAAAAAGAGAAAGCAATTGTCTAAAGCAATTCCAAAAAAAGTAAAGTACATCAAGAATGCAAATGAAAAAAGAAGAGACATGATTGAGCTCAACTATGAGCTTATGAGGAAAGATTGGAAAAGTGGCATGTCTTAACATTTGAGGTTAAGAAAAAGCAAATAATATATGGGAGTGAATTTTTTGTCCGAGAAAAACCCGAGCCTTGAACTATAAAAGAGATACCACGTCGATTACTCCTCTACAAGTAGATATAATTCATGCATCTCTTCTTACCTATCTCAATAATACAATAATGAGACTGTAATGAGCCTTCGATAAAGTTGGATTTAGGGTATGTAACAACTTTTTCAAAACTTAGTAAGTTCTCTTGAACCATAGTTATACTAGGATGGGGTGACCTTCTTAGGGGTTATTATTATCAAGTGCAATTCCCAAAGGTAACAATTGACACTATGTGATTCATTTCACTAGTTTCAATCCCATGTCTTCACTCTTGTGAGCATCCCCCAATGCAATAAGTGCTAAGTGGAATATTCAAGTTCATAAAAAAATGACATTAATGAATAATGTTGATGAGGATGGGTCATAGTGAATGACTTGAGTATAAAATACTCCACATAATTAATCTCAAAAAATGGCATTTCACAATGTTGGAATGTGGAAACCCCCCACATGCTTAAATATAGATAAGAGAGTTATGAATGAATGCTTGATAAAACACAATACTTGCTAAGGTTTTGCAAATGAGATAGCAAGCTAGTGGGCTTGACCATGGAAAAAACTCCATGGTTAAATGTGCTTGAGACAAAGTTGTACTAGGATGGGTGATCTTCCTTGGAAGTATTGGTTATCAAGTGCAAGTGTTGGAGGTGATGATTGACACTATGTGATTCTTTTTGCTAGCCTCAATCCGATTGAAAAGCTAATATTGTAACAAAAAGAATATCTTTTCAACCACAAATCTGATATAAATTTCAAGCATGAGCAAAGTTCCACTATGATCCAAGTTCCATGCATGGTGGAACAATTCCCCTAGAACTTTGCCCATTTTTTAATAGTCCTGGATTGTCAAAAGTTCAATCAAAATTTTAAATCAATGAGAAATCTGACTTCTTATATTATCAAATTCTAGTAATTGGACAAAAGTTTACTAGAAGATTAAACAACTCTAATTTGACTTCTTCAGCCTGAAGGAATAAATGCTAAGTAGACCATTCAAACTCATAAAATTGGTCATTCATAAATAACATTCATAACAAACAAGGTAATAAATTAATTGAGTATCAAATACTACTTATATTATATAAAATATAGATCAAAATTAATAACTTGAATATTAAATACTTTATACAATTAATTCCAAAAAATAATGTTAAATAAATTTTTAATATGGTAATACGAGTAAGATGTGATATCAATTTTATAAGCAAAATAATGTTTTTTTCCAAAGAAAAAATTGTCATTTATATTCAAAGATTGAATGAAAATTACATTTTTCATGTGTAAAGTGCACTTACAAATATAATAGTACATATTTGATGGACATTTCATTTATGTCTCAATCCTATCCCCTTTCACTTTCTTCTTTTTAACCTCATGCCACTTCTGTGGAGAAGGTTCCATAATGACTTTAAACTATATATTTTGAATTTGGATTTCCCGAATGCAAATGAAGTACCATTTCCTTATCGGAATTAGAGTTCTCAAATTCATGAAATCATTTCATTCCTTCTAGTGGTGCTTCATTTACCACTACCTCCCTTAAGGGGGAAGGCTCAGTTGTCTTGTTTTCTTCTCTATCTTCTAAGGGAATATTTGCTTCCTTAATCATCACTTCTGAATAAGCATTATTAGCCTTCTCACATCTTGATGTTTGTTAATTTTTTGCAAGTTTATCATTTGCATCATCTAAAAATGGTTGCTCATAATATTGCTAGTGTTTTAGTTTAGATTTCTATCCTTTACTCTTTTTTAAATGAGCTCACGCTTAGGAACAATAATCTTGAAGATGTATTGTTTGTTGTTAGATCTAACATGAAAAGTTGTATTCTCATAATCAAGAACCTTTAAGCCCATCTAAAATTTTCTTTTTATAAGATAATCTAGTTGTCTAGTAAACCCTTATTAATCCGTCTATCAATACCAACAAAAAAGATTTAGATGACCATGTTATCCTCCAATCCATTTGTAAATATTATTATTATAATCAAATCAGTAGTATTATATTTTATCGAATATGTAAAAATAAAGTATTAACTATGCCATACTTAGATCATAATAAATAACTAGCATAACCTTGAAGTGGGGGGGAAGGAAAAGCCAAAGTGAGCTCAAGTTGTTATGTTGTTTGAACATTTGGGGATTTTTTTGTGTGTTTAGATGGAACATGAATATTTACTAGGGGTTTGGATGTGGTTGTTAACCACTAGATTGCACATGTTGAAATCATGCAAACAAACCATATCTCTGAGGTATGGTAGCTATACATAATATCATTAAAATTTGATATGCTAAAACAATGTTTTCTTAGTCGCTATATATGCTAAACCGTCCTACCTGAAGTTTGTATTTGCAAACCACATTTACAAGTATTTAAAAAGCCATTGTAAAACCCACAATATTCATTATAATTAAAAAGTTAAAACCTAAATCATTCCACTTGTTACAATTTGATATAGTACAAAAATAGGCTTTGAAACATGAAATCATCCAAATAAAACAGTGTTGTCTAACTTTTCCATGAAATGTTTTTTTTTTACAGGATTCGGTGACATAAATCTGCACGAAATCACTATTTTTTGTTGTTTAAAATCCATTTCTAAATCGCAGAAATGGATTCAACATGCTGAAAAATCCTTGGGACACTTGGATTATACAGAACTAATCACTCAAATCTACAGATCTAACAATTTCTTCTCGGATTTCGGGCAAATGTCCCCGGAAAAAACCGTCGGAGAAGAGTCATTTCGTAGAACATTTAGACTACGACAAATAAAATCCCTAAAAACATGAAATCATCCAAATTAAATTACTTAAATGGTAATAAGTACCTCATTTGCATATTGTGCATTCCTCGTACATGTTAAGTAAAAAAATCTGCTTCCACTTAAATAGTAATAAGTATCTCATTTGCATCTTGTGCATTCCTCATACATGTTAAGTAAAAATTCTTCTTTCACTTTTTCCAGTCAAGAAAATTTCACTTATATTAGTCAATATGAAAATTACAATGTTGTTTATTCTCATCTTTGTAAGGTTGATAAAGCTAGTTAGATGGTCATTGACCAAGCACTATAGCCCGATATCACAGTTTTGACTATCGATCAACCAAAATACATCTATAATTAGAGATTGCCCCTGATTGCAGGGATCCATTTACAAATCAAAATTGTACTCCTGTAGCAAGAGAAAAACATTGCCTCCATCCTGCAGATAGACTCTACCTTGATCATGGATTAATGGTCAAAATACATTAACGAGATGTGTGGTACCAGGGACATTGACTGTCCACCTAATATAGACGATCTGACCAATATATTCGTTGTCCAAGAGCGCTCTTTTTGAAAGATCATCTGATGTTTTATTAAAATCCCTATAGGAGTGTGTGAAGGATAAATTGTTCAAATGGATGTGTAGCCTCATTATATGATCCTTCCAGCCTTCCAGCGCCAGGCTATGGAGCCTACCTCTGCCATTACACCAATCTAACACTAGTTTGGAGTCCCCAATGATTTGGATCGACTGGATATTGTGAATTTTTGCTAGTAAGAGGGTTGTCCACACTCCAATCAGCTCCGCCATGTTGTTTATGCCTGCACCCAGGTTAAAAGTCCACTTGATAAATGAATTATGTTCAATTCGAATGACACCACCAGCCCCACTATTTTGTCTATTACTAACAGTCGCACCATCGAACCAACCCACGATCCCCTGTAGCTTCGGCAGTGCTCTTATCTTTACTATAGTTTTTTCCCCATGTATAACCTTACTTGCATTATAACTCAGCAGCGACTTTTTTTCCACCACCAGCGGGAGAGTGGAACCATCATTGAAGAGGAGATTGTTACGTTCGAGCCATAAACACCAGCAAACAATTGTTGGTAGGGTAATAAGGGAGTGATGTTGTTTTTCCAAAGCTGTGAGACATTCGTCAATCGAAAGGCCCTCCCATTTCAGCGAAATTTTTAAGGTCTCTTCTATACGAGTCCAAACCTGCCGAGTGAACGGGCAGGTAACAAAAAGATGATAGATGGACTCCTAATTGCAATGACACAAAACACAAATACTTGGCCCTTCCCATCAGCAAGCCACCAAAGCGTCCCAAGTGAGAATTTTCCTTTTTAAAAGCAGCCAAAAAAAACATTTCAGTTTCAATTCTAGTTGCCACTTCCATAGTTTTAAAACCCGTTCACCGTTGGTTGGATCCCACAAACTCTCGGACATAGCTCTGTACAGATTTTTAACCGTAGAGAAGCCTAAATTGTCTCCTCTGGACCATCTGATCTCGTCCTCCAAAGGACCTAGAAGAATACTAGCTCATGCGAGTGCTCTTTTATACCTATCCCATTCGAGTGCTTGGTCACCGATTAGGCCCAACTGATAAGAGTCTTTCCAATATGACACCGGAGGCGAAATAGAAGATGTGTTCCTTGCTTGATAAAGGAAGGTTAAACCACTACTCTTTATAGCATTCATTAAAGGTACCGACAGATAGGAAAATTTGCGTAGGCCCATAATTTGATCCCTGCCCACCTGTATCGAGCAACCATTACCTGTCTTCCAGCAAAGCCAATGGTCTAGTAAAGGCTTCGATTTTAATAAATTCCTCTAGACAGGTGAGGAATCAACCTGAGAGTTTGTTTTCATCTGAACCAGAGTGAAATAGAGATGAATGGTAAGTATTTTTCTTTTATGACCTTTTGCTAGATCCCCTCGGTGGAGATCCCACGCCATAATGATTTTTCTACCAGAGCTTTGCTAAAGAGTTCCAAATTCTTTATCCCCCACTCTCTAGCTTTTTTTGGCCTTGTTAGGCTGTCCCAATTACAAAGGTGAATGAGTTTCTTTTCCTTTCCCCCTGACCAAAGAAATGTATAGATTAACTGTCTAAGTCTTTTAAGAATTGAAGATGGGATAGCAGCCATTGACATCCAAAAAACCGGTTGGTTGACCAACACTGCTTTAATCAATACTAGGCGGCCACCCATAGTGAGCCAACTGTTACACCAATGATCTAGTCTCTTTTCAAATTTTTTAATGAGCCAGCCCCAATCCATGGCTTTGTAGCAGTTCGGTTTAAAAAAATAACCCAAATACTTGAGGCCCGAATCAATAGGTTCGAAAACATACGGAAATAGATCTTTGAAGGGAAACAGATCCGCCTCCTCCATGCTAGATGTATGGAAAGTAGATTTACCTTCATTAATCTGTAACCCCATAGCTTTTTGAAAAACTTTCAATATATCAACAATCATGGTCCACTTAGCTAGACAAGCCTTCGACACAATCAGCACATCGTCCACGAATAGGAGGTGTAGGATCTTCGTGTATTGCTCATACATATTAAGTAAATATTATTCCTAACGATGGACCATAGTAGTCTAGTCCCAAACGTTGATTCAAAAATGAATGTGATAATTCTGAAAATGCCCTCAAACAAAAAATATTTCAAGCATGGATATATAGAATGCATAGAACAATCCACAAGATTTGTAGAATGCATAGAGCAATCCACAAGATTTGTTCTCATTAGCTTGTCTATACTTAGATCCAACAGATTAAACTCCAATAATCTCCAGTTTCCTTAAGGGTGGGCTTAGCTCAAATGCATCTTAAACAACATAAGGTTGTAGATTGACAACCGCTATGCTAAAATATCATTCAAAGGTGAGTTGTAAGAATAGCATGGGTGGTGTGTTTCCTTATGGCTGAACTTTCTTTGTCTACATAGTCTTATGGAATAGAATGGGGACTGGAACCCAAGTGGTTGAATTCCATGTTGTTTATGCAATTCCAGGTCGAGTGCTTGATGATGCAAATCATGTTGCTAAGGTTGTTGAGAAATAGAATTTGGAAATCATTCGCAAGTAAGAGTACCATATCCACATTCATATGCCAACTAAACCATATTGACATCTGGAAGCATTAAGAAGCTTTGAAAAGCCATGGAAAATAAGTTCTAGAAGGTTGTAAATGCAAATAGGTTGAAGAAGATGGTAGTGCAACAATCCTTGGTTAGTGGATTCCCACTTTGCCTTTCTAGAATATGAAATTCATCTCATCCCAATGAGTACCATCTTATTTCAACATTAAATTTTCGGTTAATCTTTTATGTGGAAATGAAGGATTCATTTCACTGATTTCAAGGTTTATATGTATGCTAACTTAAATTTATAGAGTTGTTTAGAAGATCGAGGTACTAGTCTATTGCCTTTGATTTTTGCATAATTTGAGGACATTATTCTCATATTGTACATTTTAATCTTCCAATAATTCAAAAGCTATTCCATCTAATTCCAGATTTAATGCTCAAACAACTATGAAATTTCTGATCCAACTTAAAATATTTTTACTGACATAGACATTTAATCAAGAGAGGGGGAAAGTACCTTGGAATGAAACAACACGTATATGTCTCCTTCCAATGAAAGATATGGTTAACGAGGTCCCCTCCTTCATCGTGTGTATCTAGTCAAAATTCGGTCATGCCTAGATTTACTAACTATTCACAAGAACCTTGCATATAACTCATAAGTATTCTAGCCAGAAAGTGAGTTGATTATATCGAGTGTGGGTCAATTTGATAGGAGATCGCCCCTATTTTGAGTACGGAGCTTTTAAATTAAGATAACCAAAATTTTCATATGGAAGTCCCATGCTCCATATGTGTTGGGTGCATCCAATGCCATTATCATTTCAATTATAGCATTTTATCTTAAATGTCATTGAGATATTCTGACTACATGTACACCACTCACATGAATGTCAAAAGTGGCATTCATTGGTTTCAAACATGTCTACTCCCTTACATTCTGCTACAACCAATATAAATGTATAGATTGAGCATGCTATAAAGGTTGTTGGGTTTCTTGGTTTTGAGGCATCTAAAAGATATGCAAACTAGCTCTTGTGACGATGAAAAATCATACAAGGATTTTGGATGACATGCCTAACAACAAACTTAACAAGTTATTGACAAGCTATTTTTGGCGAGTTCTTTCTATATAAAAGTCATTGTTACTTATATATTTTTCTTGTTAGATTAAAATATATTTATTTGTGGAAATAAATCATATAAAAAAAGATGTCAACTTGTTGGTTGGAAAAATCATTATAACATTGTACTTGAAGTAGCTTGGGGCTTTGTTTACCCTCAATTCCAACGAGTTAACATTCTTAGCATTAACGAATGAATGTTTCTTCTATTTTTATGTCCAACTTTTTTTCCAATAGAAAATTTGCTCAATTATATTAGAAATATAATTTGTTTACATCTTGCAAATCCATATCTAGGATCAATCCAAAGAGTACTCTGACCAGAAAGTTTAAAAAAGTACTAGAAACACAACCCTATAATACAAAACAATGATCATAACAAAGAGATCACCCGTATCTTCGACAAAAAGACAAATAGTTGAAGCAGATATGCTAAAACTGGCACTGAAATACAAGATATAAGCCCCAAAATCAGAAGATTGGTGAAGGCTAAGATGTCTTATGGGTCCTTCAGTGCCATTGGTCCATAGATAATAAGTAATTCTGCCTTCTGGTTCTCTTAGTCCCTGTTTTTAAAGAAGATCTACTTCCATATTAAAATTTCCGAAAATATGTTCAAAACTGATGGAATGAAAAAGTTTGATTAAGTCCTTGATTCTGGATTTCTAGCCCTCGATTACATAATCCTGGAGCCTTTGAATTGATCCAGGTGGATATCGGGGGCCACCCACCTTTTCCAAATGGCTCAGCCTTCCTCTGTGGGCAGCCAATCAATTACAACTTTAGAGTCACCCAGAACTTGAAGACGATGTAAAGACAAATGATCTACCAACATGAGAGTAGCCCAAACACCCATAAGCTCTGCTCTTGTGTTTGTGCCTCCTCCACAGTTATAAACCCACCTTATGACCGATAAATCTGGAGTTTTTAAGACTCCTCCCGCTCCGCAAGTAGTGCCATCAAGTTGTGCCACCCCATCAAACCATGCTATAGTTGTATTACTGAGCTACAAGATCAAAATGTCTCTCGGGAGTCTATCTTTAAGAAGAGCTAAGCCTTTATTTTGAAGTGCCAAAGTCTTACAAATCACTGCATGGAGAGATGGAGTAGTTTCCTAAAAAACAACTTTGTTCTACTCTAACCAAATAAATCAACATATGTGTGCAGCTATCGAAGGAGGGATTGTCTTATCCTCAAACCAAGTCTTAAAGCAATCAGACAAAGTGTTACCTTTCCAGCTATTTTTAAAACCCTGACCAATAATCACTCTCTCCCAAACCGACTTGGTAAAGGGACATTACAGAAAAAGATGATTAATGTTTTCTGAATCATGTTTACAAAGGTAGCATCCACTTGGACCTTCCCATTCTCTTGATTGAAGAGTATCCCAGGTGAGAACTTTTCCTTCCGCTGCTAGCCATATAAACAATTTGATTTTTAGTTGAATATTCCACTTCCAGATAGACTGCCTCCATCCACCAATTTTTAACAGGTTCTTGGTTGAGATTAAGGCCCAAAAAATATTTTTTACTGTGAGATATCCAGAGTTATCTCCACCAATCCACATCAAATCATCTTCTAAATTCTGTAAGTAGGCTCTAGAATAAAAAAAAAAGAGCTCGTCTGAATTGGTCCCATTTTGTGGCTATGTCACCAAAAAATCCCAACTCATTGTTGCTAAACCAATAAGAGGATGAGAGTTGACGGTCGATATGCCTCCTGGCCTGAGCGAGAGTGAAAATATTATGAATTCTTAGTGTTGACAGAAGATTAATAGAGAGAAAAAAAAAGTCCCCCATCCCTAAAATCCTATCTTTACCAAGAGCGTTGAGTTGACCCGAGCCCGGATTCCAACTTAACCAATGTGTGATTAAGTGAATAGATTTCAATAGACCACTCCAGATTCTTGAGGTCACCTTTTGATGGAAAGTTGGGGATTTGAACCAATTTTTAACAGTCGTGTGAGGGAGATACTTATCCTTAATAACTCTATGCCATATTCCATCACGCATTAAAACTCTCCAGAGTGAGTTTGCGGCCATGGCTTTATTAAAGTCATAGATATTTCGAAGACCCCAACCACCAAATTTATTTGGTAAAGTAAGTTGTTCCCATTTGCAGAGATGGAAGTGATTAGGTACACTATTTCTTTTCCATAGAAAATTAAACATCATTTTTCTCATATTATTTAAGACATAGAATGGAATAGCCGCTAGTGACATCCAGTAAACAGGACGGCTTTCTAAAACAGACTTTAATAATGTGAAGCATCCTCCCATAAACAACCATCTATAACACCAATTATCAATATTTTTTTCCATTTTTTTTAACAACCAACTCCAGTCTTCAACTCACTGCGACCCAGTCTTGAGAAAATATCCAAGATATTTGAAACCCAATGCTAGATCAGAGAAAGTATAAGGATATAGGGATTTGAAAGGATCTAAATCCTGCTCCGACGAGCCTTCTTTGTGGAAAGTGGTCTTTGTTCCATTTACCTGTAACCCTGATGCGAAGCAGAAGGATTTTACAATCTTATCAATCTCCCACCATTCCTCCATAGTGGCTTTTGTCATAATAATCACACCATCAACAAATAAAATATGGAGAATATTTATGGTTATGGAAACTTTGATACCAGTTAGCTTCCCTTCTCGTTGACTTTCCTTTAATAACAGGCTTAGTCCTTCCATAACTAGAATAAAAAGAAAGGGGGATAAGGGACACCCTTGCCTTAATCCTCTTCCACTTTTAAATAAATTATTGGCCTCTCCATTTATTAAAACTGCAAAGGATGTGGAAACAACACAACTCATAATCCAATTATTCATCCATAAACCCAGACCAATTTGTAAGAGAATCATCCTTAATAAGTCCCAATTTATGCAATCATAGGCCTTTTGCAGGTCCAGTTTTAAGAATAATGATTTTAATTTCTTTTTTTTAATGTTGTGGAGACACTCATTACTGTTCCAATGGCATCTTAGATCTGTCTGCCTTGCAAAAATCCGAACTGCTCCTCAGAAAGTGATCTAGACAGAATCAACTTAATCTGATTTGTTATAATCTTATAAATGATTTTATAGCAGAGGTTGCAAAGTGAGATGAGTCTGTAATCCCCAAAGGCAAGAGGCTTTTTCACTTTGGGGATTAAGGAAAGGAAGTTCGAATTTAAGCTTCCCGAAATAACGCCTTTTATTCTCGATTCTTCTACCATATCTAGGAGATCCCTCCCAACTAGATCAAAGAACCGAATAAAAAACTCAACAGTCTAGCCATCGAGCCCTGGACTCTTATCAACTTTGAAATTGGATAAAACTTATCTTAGTTCCCCCAAGTTTATCGAAATAAACAAGGCTTCAGCTTCAGCTTCTGTTACCAAACTAGAAAATAGACCTACCACTTTTTCTTGATCACTTGTAGAAGGAGAAACTTGCTATTTGAAAAAAAATTAAAGTGTTTTAGTCCCTCTTCTTTTAATTTTTCCTGACCATTGTGCAATTGCCCCACTTCATCAATGCTCTCCCAAACAAACTTGCGATTCCTCTTGAAATTTGCAAAATTAT
>JASDQU010242063.1:17990-40387 GCA_032191745.1 Picea mariana
AGCCATGTTATTAGTACAAAGAAAAAGTTATTTAATAGGAAAAAGAAATTATCCTAGGAAGGAATGTCCTGTGCAGGTGATGGGGGGCAGCTTTTATGGGCAGGAGAAGAACGAGGGCTTCTTCCTAAATTCCACTTCTACTGTAACTTTCACTCTCACTGGCAAATCTTCATCACTTCCCGCTGCCTGAGGGAAAAGGTTGAACATGGACAAAGCCTAGTCAGTCTGATATTTCCAAGTGGTGGGTTCAGATGATTGTCTCCTCTGCTCCCTAACTGCCAGATGTATCCTCCATACTTCATACTAACTTTCACACTCCCCCCACTACTACAGAAGGAATCTCTATGACCACATAACACTTACCTTCACACCCGCTCTTAAATTCAAAATTCAGATAGCCCACATGGCTAACCATCACTGACTCCACTAACCCATTAAGAGTTATCTCCATATTTACAGTAAAAAACAACAGAAAGATCCATCCCCGTCGGACAACTTCATAAAGATACCAGATTTAACCGAGGCATTCCCCGCCAAAACAACAGAAACCCTGACTCCATCCTCTAACCCCAAACTGTCCTCCCCAACATAGTTACCTTTGCCACTAATTAGCATTTTTTGTGCCAATGTATCCCTGATATACCAAATCTGGTAGTTGTCCACGTCAGAAACACTGCCAACGTGACGAAATCCTACAACCCATCTCACCAGCCAAATCACCCATTCAATTTAGCATAAAAAATACCTCTACTTACATAGGTTCTACCCACTAGCATGTATATCCAAAGTCTTCATTTTATCCCTCCAATCAAAATAATAATGGGAGCAACCGCCTATTTGGCCTATGGGGTGACCAATCAAAATAATAATGGGAGCAACCGCCTATTTGGCCTATGGGGTGACCGTGATACACTGAGGGAGCTCCTCTATTCATTGCCCACGTTACGCCAGCCAATCACGTACTTGGGAGCATCCACACTCAGGGCAGTGATTGCCCACGTGGAAAAATAGTTACCAAATAACAGAATCTTCCAGTTTGCCCTAGTGTAACTTTTGCCTTCCTAACAGCTACTAAATTGAACATGAGTTAAGTCCCCAAATTTGGCGGGCCTTCGCAATCCGTTATCCCACATGCTTAAATAACGACAAAAATTTCCATGCCATAAAAACACAAAAATCGCCACAGCGCACCTCCAAATCTAGCTTGCTCAGCAGCGGGATTCCTAATCATTATCCCATGGTGCTAATTCTTCCCAATCCCTCATCCAAATTCATGTCCAAGACCACACAAATCCAATCCCATCCCATCCCGTCACCTCCAAAGTTTGTGGCCTTTGAGTCCCGCCACATTTGGCCAAAGCCGGCCAAATCTAAAGCTCTCCAAATTATCTGTTAAAATCTCCGGAATGCCACTTTAGGCGACCTGCAAAGCGGAAATACCCCGCTTCCAGAGAACCCCTGAACCAGGGGGGTCCCACCCTTCAACAAGGGGCGGGATATTTCTTTCTCATTTTTAGTTTTTCAAAAATGAACGATTTGATTTAGACGGCGACGTGCGGAAAACGGGGTAATCTACGCGCGCCGGCAAATGACGGCGTACCAAATCAAATCACCGGACGTCAAAATGATGACAATTCATTTATTTATATTTCATATCAAATCCGCGAGACGGTGAAAGTGACCAGGAGAGCCAGTGACGGACATGAGTTTCCCGGTTTCCAAAAGCAAAATTTGATTGAATAAAAAATATTATTTTGAAAGCTGAAAAGGTACGACGGTGAACGGCTGCTGTCTCCCGACTGGCAAGCCGGACGGCTTGCAGGCAGTTATATAATTACTATGTTCTTTTAATTTTTTTACCAAGAATATATCTATTTTTTTCACAAAAATATATTTTTTATATTTTTTTAATGAACGAAAATTTATGAAACTGAGAGCATTGCCATGTCCAAGGTTCGTCAGATAAGCAGAGGGGCTGAAAGAAATTTTCGTGAGTTCAATGACGAGAGAATCCATAATTGATTTTTGGAAAGATTGAAATATTTTAAATGGGAAGGTTTCAAGGGAAAGTAGGATTCTAATTGATTTTTGGAAAGGTTGAGATATTTTAAATGGGAAGATTTCAAGGGAAAGTAGGATTTTAATTGAATTTTGGAAGGATTATGGGAAGATTTCAAGGGAAAGTAGGATTGGTGAAAGTGAGGTGTTGTTAGTATTTATATTAACGTTATTTTTTTAAAGAATTATTTTTAGGTTTTGGTTAGTTGTTCTATTAAATGGTGTTTTTATTGGAATTCAGCATGTTGAAAAAATTTTGGGCACTAGGATTTTGGGCAAATATTCTCAAAAAAATCATCTATGTTGAAAAAAAAATCTTTGGACTAAGTGTTCTACTAAATAGTTTTTTCACTGGAATCTGATTCAGCATGTTGAAAAACTCTCGGGCACTAAGATTTCGAACAAATATCCTTAGAAAAAATCATCATTTTATAGAATCTTTAACCTACAATTTATTTTTATAAATAAATATATACTTATTTTTTTATTAATTCAAATTATCTTCTTAAATGTTGAGTTGGATCAAGATCATCCATCATTAATATCTATATCCCACTCATTTTTAAAAATGGATGCTTAAAGATCAAAGTATAAAGAAAGCTTTCAATACATTCCCTTTTTGAAACATTGCCAAAGTAGCTCCTTAGTGAAACATATACTCCCAAGCATGCCATTTGTGGAGGTCACGAGTTTCTTATAAGCTCTTTAAAGCACCTTAAAAAGATGTGTTTGTATGGATGTTTTAAGATAGTTGTGGGAGCACTTAAAAATAAGAGTTAAACTTATAGTATCAAGAGCACGTGAACATATTCTGGATCTAGTTCACCATTCCATTTTTCTAAAAGTTGAAACCATTGGTTGAGTTTCATTTTCATAAAAAAATTCCAACACCTTAAGATAGCATTGTGAGCACCTAGAAGTAACCTAGAAGTAAGGATTTGGCATATAGTGCATGGATGTCATAATCTGAACTTATATATTATAAACCCAAATATATTATAAACCCAAGCCCACCTCCATGTTATCCTTAAAGCATGTCATTTAAATTAGTAAGATTATGGTCTAGTAGTAAGTGAATGTGAATTTTCTGCAATTAATTTAGATTCAATTCTTAGCACATTCGTACATAAGCTTTACCTAAAATTTTCTTAAGTTATACATATTAAAGTTTTTTATCCCATTTATATTAAGAAATGAGTGGCTTTTGTCAAAAATATAAAGGATGTACTTTGATCCTGAGTGGAATAACCAGGATGATTGTTCGTTCATAAGTGATTAGTGTGATCTTCTTAAAACTTTATGAGAATATGAATACCTAGCAAATATAGAGCTACGCTTAAGCCCTAAGTTTTTTGAACTCAAAATCAAAATCTTGTTATTGATGGCGTGAGGCCTAGATTAGGCAGATAGATATACTTAATCTAGCCCTAAAATAGTAGTGAAAAAAACATTGGTCATACATTATATTCATGGAAGGTGTATAATCTTGTGTACAGGCTAGACTATAACACCATTGTGTGAGGTTGATGTCAACCACATTAGCATTATAGTACTTGTACATAGTGGCATACCATCTTACCAGGCATAGCCATACCCTAACACATAAATTTCATCTTGCTTCAGGTCCATATAAACCATATTTTATCCATGTCTGTATGGATTAGGTCTATTTATTTCTCTTGGACTTGCTTTATCAAAAAAAGTGTTGATTGTAATGGTCTTTGCCTTTGTCTTTTAGCTTAAATGGGTTGGATTTGTTAAAGGTAATGACAAATAACTTTTTGTGGATATATTTTTTAGTCAATACAAGAAAGTTGCACTATTCAATAATGGGATAGTAAAATGAAGAAGATACATCCCATGCGCTAAAACACTATCTTGTGATTAAGCAGTGACAATAAAGGGTATTTATTCCATTAAAATAAACTACGTATTACATTTATTCCTTTCCTTGCCACATTAAATAGCCTACTTACATAATGACATATAAATAGGTGTACTTAAACCTAGTTAAGGGAAATAACAACACTCCTTCACCAACCAACCAAATTAGTGGTAACTAAATATTTAGAATTATCAAACTATCATTTACATTTATAGTGAAATGAATACAATTCTAAGACCAAATTTGACTAAATCCAAAATCCCTTCCCAAATCCAAAATTCATTGACCAAATTTGACTATTTATTAAATTAAATTAAAATTCCTTGTGGGCCATGTTCGCCCGTTATATGAATGAGGAAATGGCAAATGCAATGGCGCTACTTATATTACAATTTTCCATTTTGTCTTTTTTTACCTTTACCTTTTTTATATGGAGGTTGCTTTATAGTAGTGATTCTAAGTACATAGGTTGACAACCCAACAAAGTAACCTGATAATGATGTAAAAATTGTGTGGAATACAAAGGCTTTTTTAATGATTTTTTCAGAATTTATCCTTTTTAAATTATTATAATATTCAATAACCTAAAAATATTATAATATTCAATCATCCTAATATATGTATTATAATATTCAATACCCTAATATATAATGATGGAAAGTACAATCAATCTCACTCCATGATCTGGTATTGTTTTAATTGAAACCACAGGTGGGATCCAAATGTTGACTTAATGCTTAGGGTTATTATTAAGTGTTTTATATTAATCGAAATCATAAGTGGGATCCTAAGGTTGGTTTAATGATAGGTATTATTAAGGTTGCTACCATGGTGGCAATAAATTAGTTACATTAAAGCCTCAAATAAGAGGGAAAAAACAAATAGCATATCCATGTCCTTTTCTAAAACAGAAACTCATAATGATGCATAAAACTTTATAAATTTGATGTGCTATTACATTAGATTTTTGCTTGTATTAAAATTAAAGTGGACAGGTTCCCTTAACTAACAATGAGACTAAGGTCTTTGGTGAAATATCTACGTCACTAATAATGATTTTACCCAATTAAAGCGATTAGCAACTCCTGAATGTCATGTCACAGCAAAGAGTCAGCATCTTTTTTTCACTTTTCCCTAGCAATACAGAAATTGGCCATAGAAACCTTTGAGTATTCTTCAAGCTTAGATTTTTCTTTGAAGGATATCTATGAATCTATATTACATAATTGCATCCAACTTTGAGCGAAGGGTCCTAAGTCAAAGTGTGTTATCCACACATTATCATTGCCATGTTCCTCTGGCCATAATGTAATCAGAATATTAAACATATATATTCTACAACCCTTGTTTAATAAGATATAGTTGGGCCACAAGTTTGAGTAGGTTGCAAAAGAAAAAAAATTATCATACAATATGTTTTACATGTTAAAGGAAGCTCGTTAAGTCAATGAAAGAGGAGTATTGAGGAGTATTGTTATTGTTTCTATCATATATAAGTGCTTTCCTCACTTTTTATTTATGGGTTGATGAGCTTTCACAAAACAAGTATTTAAAAGTGGTTATAAATATTAAATAGAATTAGAAGATTATATATTATAATTGTAACATGACATCTCACCTCTTGATAAGTAATGTTTAACAATCAAAATATTAAATATAGTTTTGACAATTTTCTAAATTTGTGTAACATAAAATAAAATTGATATTAAAATTTAAATAGAAAAGTATTTAACGAACAAAAATATTAAAATGTAGAATTAATTAAATATTGATATTTATATGTAACGGAAATTAGCTAAAAGGGATAAATTAGTTAAAGGGATTTGAGGAGAATGACATTAAATAAGAGAAAGGGAATGTTTAAAACAACTTCAAAAAAAGTAATTGTGTCAACATATCAAGACTTAGTTTAAAAAAAGGTTGGAGAAAAATGAGAAGAGAAAAGAGACAAAATTGAGCTCAACTAAAGGTTTATGAGGGAAGATGGGAAGAGTGGTTTATTTCAAGATTTGAGGTTAAGGAAAAGTAAATAATACATATCAGTATTCTAAGAAAAATTTGAGCTTTGAATTATAGAAGAGATATGACAACAAGTACTCATCTAAAAATCAATAGAATGCATGGTCTCTTCCTATCTTCTTTTTTTAGGTTACAAAGCCCGGGGAAAATTATTGATTACTTCCTCTCATTTCAATGATGGTACCCATGGTAAACCCTCTAGAATCTTCAGGGCACAAGGTTGATCAACAACAGAGCTTGAAGCCACTACAATAATATACTCGTTATGAGCTCAACATGTCACTTGTGGGAATTGAACCTGGGTGGGGAGGATAACATTCATTCCTCCCAACCACCTGAGCTAAACCTAATTGACATGGTCTCTTCCTATTTATCTCAATAATATGGTAATAAGACAACTACTCTTAGATAAATCTATATTGGGGAATGTAACGACTTTCTCCAAAATTGAGTTAGATCTCTTGAATTAGAATCATACTAGGATAGGGTGAACTCCTAGGGAAGTCTTGGTTATTGGGTGCACGTCCCAAAGGCGATGATTGACACTATAAGATTCATTTCTCTAGTTTCACTTTCACTTCTTCACCCCTATAAGCATTGTGATGCAATGAGGTTAAGTGGAATATTCAAGCTCATAAAAAATGTCATTAAGAAATGATGCTCATGAGAGATGGGTCATTCGGCTTGAGTTTTAAATTCTCTACATAGTTAATCTCAAAAAATGATATTTTATGTGGGCATGCAGAAATGCCCACGTGCTTAAATGAAGGGTAGGGAGTTATGAATGAATGGTTAAGAATACAATACTAGTAAGGTTTTTCAAATGACGTAGCAAGATAGCAGGCTTGACCATGGGAAAAAGTTGCTATGTCAGTTAAAGTGAGGTATTTTTATTGTCCCCACTAGGATTTAATTCCCTCAAATGACATGTTTGTCCTTCATGGGTCGATATGCCTTTACAATGGGACCATTGTTTAATGAAGCCACGATGAATGTTAAATCGGGCTAAAGGGTCATACATTATAATTACAAATGACATATTGCCTCTTGGTAGGTGATGGACGCTCAATGATCAAATGAAACATCTTTCCAATATTTCTAAATTTGTCTTACATAAAATAAAACAAATATTGAAATAGAAGTAGAAAACTAGTGAAAAATAATAATGTATGTAGAATTAAATAAAATAGTAATTTTCATGTAATGGAAATTAGTTAAAAGGAGTTGAGGAAACATTTTAAAAAAGAGAAAGCGATTGTCTAAAGCAATTCCAAAAATGTAAAGTACATCAAGAATGCAAATGAAAAAAGAAGAGACATGATTGAGCTCAACTATGAGCTTATGAGGAAATATTGGAAAAGTGGCATGTCTTAACATTTGAGGTTAAGAAAAAGGAAATAATATATGGGAGTGAATTTTTTGTCCGAGAAAAACCCGAGCATTGAACTATAAAAGAGATACCACGTCGATTACTCCTTTACAAGTAGATATATTTCATGCATCTCTTCTTACCTATCTCAATAATACAATAATGACACTGTAATGAGCCTTGGATAAAGTTGGATTTAGGGTATGTAACAACTTTTTCAAAACTTAGTAAGCTCTCTTGAACCAGAGTTATACTAGGATGGGGTGACCTTCTTAGGGGTTATTATTATCAAGTGCAATTCCCAAGGTAACAATTGACACTATGTGATTCATTTTGCTAGTTTCAATCTCATGTCTTCACTCTTGTGAGCATCCCCTGATGCAATAAGTGCTAAGTGGAATATTCAAGTTCATAAAAAAATGACATTAATGAATGATTTTGATGAGGATGGGTCATAGTGAATGACTTGAGTATAAAATACTCCACATAATTAATCTCAAAAAATGGCATTTCACAATGTTGGAATGTGGAAACCCTCCACATGCTTAAATATAGATAAGAGAGTTATGAATGGATGCTTGATAAAACACAATACTTGCTAAGGTTTTGCAAATGAGATAGCAAGCTAGTGGGCTTGACCATGGAAAAAACTCCATGGTTAAATGTGCTTGAGTCAAAGTTGTACTAGGATGGGTGATCTTCCTTGGAAGTATTGGTTATCAAGTGCAAGTGTTGGAGGTGATGATTGACACTATGTGATTCTTTTTGCTAGCTTCAATCCGATTGAAAAGTTAATATTGTAACAAAAAGAATATCTTTTCAACCACAAATCTGATATAAATTTCAAGCATGAGCAAAGTTCCACTATGATCCAAGTTCCATGCACAGTGGAACAATTCCCCTAGAACTTTGCCCACTTTTTAATAGTCCTGGATTGTCAAAAATTCAATCAAAATTTTAAATCAATGAGAAATCTGACTTCTTGTATTATCAAATTCTAGTAATTGGACAAAAGTTTACTAGAAGATTAGACAAGTCTAATTTGACTTCTTCAGCCTGAAGGAATAAATGCTAAGTAAACCATTCAAACTCATAAAATTGGTCATTCATAAATAACATTCATAACAAACAAGGTAATAAATTAATTGAGTATCAAATACTACTTATATTATATAAAATATAGATCAAAATTAATAAGTTGAATATTAAATACTTTATACAATTAATTCCAAAAAATAATGTTAACTTTTTTTTTAATATGGTAATACGAGTAAGATGTGATATCAATTTTATAAGCAAAATAATATTTTTTTCCAAAGAAAAAATTGTCATTTATATTCAAAGATTGAATGAAAATTACATTTTTCATGTGTAAAGTGCACTTACAAATATAATAGTACATATTTGATGGGCATTTCATTTATGTCTCAATCCTATCCCCTTTCACTTTCTTCTTTTTAACCTCATGCCACTTCTGTGGAGAAGGTTCCATAATGACTTTAAACTATATATTTTGAATTTGGATTTCCCAAATGGAAATGAAGTACCATTTCCTTATCGGAATTAGAGTTCTCAAATTCATGAAATCATTTCATTCCTTCCAGTGGTGCTTCATTTACCACTGCCTCCCTTAAGGGGGAAGGCTCAATTATCTTTTTTTCTTCTCTATCTTCTAAGGGAATATTTGCTTCCTTAATCATCACTTCTGAATAAGCATTATTATCCTTCTCACATCTTGATGTTTGTTAATTTTTTGCAAGTTTATCATTTGCATCATCTAAAAATGGTTGCTTATAATATTGCTAGTGTTTTAGTTTAGATTTCTATCCTTTACTCTTTTTTGAATGAGCTCACGCTTAGGAACAATAATCTTGAAGATGTATTGTTTGTTGGTAGACCTAACATGAAAAGTTGTATTCTCATAATCAAGAACCTTTAAGCCCATCTAAAATTTTACTTTTGTAAGATAATCTAGTTGTCTAGTAAACCCTTATTAACCAGTCTATCAATACCAACAAAAAAGATTTAGATGACCATGTTATCCTCCAATCCATTTGTAAATATTATTATTATAATCAAGTCAGTAGTATTATATTTTATCGAATATGTAAAAATAAAGTATTAACTATGCCATACTTAGATCATAATAAATAACTAGCATAACCTTGAAGTGGGGGGAAGGAAAAGCCAAAGTGAGCTCAAGTGGTTATGTTGTTTGAACATTTGGGGATTTTTTTGTGTGTTTAGATGGAACATGAATATTTACTAGGGGTTTGGATGTGGTTGTTAACCACTAGATTGAACATGTTGAAATCATGCAAACAAACCATATCTCTGAGGTATGGTAACTATACATAATATCATTAAAATTTGATATGCTAAAACAATGTTTTCTTAGTCGCTATATATGCTAAACCGTCCTACCTGAAGTTTATATTTGCAAACCACATTTACAAGTGTTTAAAAAGCCATTGTAAAACCCACAATATTCAATATAATTAAAAAGTTAAAACCTAAATCATTCCACTTGTTACAGTTTGATATAGTACAAAAATAGGCTTTGAAACATGAAATCATCCAAATAAAACGATGTTGTCTAACTGTTCCACGAAATGGTTTTTTTTTACGGGATCCAGTGACATAAATCTGCACGAAATCACTATTTTTTGTTGTTTAAAATCCATTTCTAAATCGCGGAAATGGATTCAGCATGCTAAAAAATCCTTGGGACACTTGGATTATACAGAACTAATCACTCAAATCTACAGATATAACAAATTCTTGTTGAATTTCGGGCAAATGTCCCCAGAAAAAATCGTCAGAGAAGAGTCATTTCGTAGAACATTTAGACTACAACAAATAAAATCCCTAAAAACATGAAATCATCCAATTTAAATTACTTAAATAGTAATAAGTACCTCATTTGCATATTGTGCATTCCTCGTATATGTTAAGTAAAAAAATCGTCTTTCACTTAAATAGTAATAAGTATCTCATTTGTATCTTGTGCATTCCTCATACATGTTAAGTAAAAATTCTTCTTTCACTTTTTCCAGTCAAGAAAATTTCACTTATATTAGTCAATATAAAAATTACAATGTTGTTTCTTCTCATCTTTATAAGGTTGATAAAGCTAGTTAGATGGTCATTGACCAAACCCGATATCACAGTTTTGACTGTCGATCAACCAAAATGCAGTTATAATCAGAGATTGCCCCTGATTGCAGGGAACCATTTACAAATCAAAATTGTACTCCTATAGCAAGAGAAAAACATTGCCTTCGTCCTACAGATAGACTCTACCTTGATCATGGATTAATGGTCAAAATACATTAATGAGATGTGTGGTACCAGGTGCATTGACTGTCCACCTAATATAGACGATCTGACCAATATACTCGCTGTCCAAGAGCGCTCTTTTTGAAAGATCATCTGATGTTTTATTAAAATCCCTGTAGGAGTGTGTGAAGGGTAAATTGTTAAAATGGATGTGTAGCCTCATTATACGATCCTTCCAACCTTCCAGCGCCAGGCTATGGAGCCTGCCTCTGCTATTACACCAATCTATCATCAGTTTGGAGTCCCTAGTGATTTGGATCGACTAGATATTGTGAAATTTTTCTAGTAAGAGGGTTGTCCACACTCCAATCAGCTCCGCCACGTTAAAAGTCCACTTGATAAATGAATTATATTCAATTTGAATGACACCACCATCCCCACTGATTTGTCTATTACTAGCAGCCGCACCATCGAACCAACCCACGATCCCCTGTAGCTTCGAAGGTGCTCTTATCTTTACTGTAGTTTTTTCCCCCTGTATAACCTTACTTGCATTATAACTCAGCAGCGACTTTTTTGCCACCACCAGCGGGAGAGTGGAACCATCATTGAAGAGGAGATTGTTACGTTCGAGCCATAAACACCAGCAAACAACTGTTGGTAGGGTAATAAGGGAGTGATGTTGTTTTTCCAAAGCTGTGAGACATTTTTCAATCGAAAGGCCCTCCCATTTCAATGAAATTTTTAAGGTCTCTTCTATATGAGTCCAAACCTGCCGAGTGAACGGGCAGGTAACAAAAAGATGATAGACGGACTCCTGATTGCAACGACACAAAACACAAATACTTGGCCCTTCCCATCCGCGAGCCACCAGAGCGTCTCAAGTGAGAATTTTCCTTTTTAAAAGCAGCCAAAAAAAACATTTCAGTTTCAATTCCAGTTGCCACTTCCATAGTTTTAAAACCCATACACCATTGGTTGGATCCCACAAACTCTCGGACATAGCTCTGTACAGATTTTTAACCGTAGGGAAGCCTGAATCGTCTCCCCTGGACCATCTGATCTCATCCTCCAAAGGACCTAGAAGAATACTATCTCCCACGAGTGCTCTTTTATGCCTATCCCATTCGAGTGCTTAGTCACCAATTAGGCCCAACTGATAAGAGTCTTTCCAATATGACACAGCAGGCGAAATAGAAGATGTGTTCCTTGCTTGATAAAGGAAGGTTAAACCACTACTCTTTATAGCATTCATTAAAGGTACCGACAGATAGGAAAATTTGCCTAGGCCCATAATTTGATCCCTGCCCACCTGTATCGAGCAACCATTACCTATCTTCTAGCAAAGCCAATGGTCTAGTAAAGGCTTCGATTTTAATAAATTCCTCCAGATAGGTGAGGAATCAACCTGAGAGTTTGTTTCCAATTTGAACCAGAGTGAAACAGAGACGAATGGTAAGTATTTTTCTTTTATGACCTTTTGCCAAATCCCCTCAGTGGAGAGCCCACGCCATAATGATTTTTCTGCCAGAGCTTTGCTAAAGAGTTCCAAATTCTTTATCCCCCACCCTCCATCTTTTTTTGGCCTTGTTAGGTTGTCCTAATTACAAAGGTGAATGTTTTCTTTTCCTTTCCCCCTGACCAAAGAAATGTATAGTTAATTGTCTAAGTCTTTTAAGCATTGAAGATGGGATAGCATCCATTGACATCCAAAAAAACGGTTGCCTGACCAACACTGCTTTAATCAATACTAGGCGGCCACCCATAGTGAGCCAACTATTACACCAATGATCTAGTCTCTTTTCAAATTTTTTAATGAGCCAGCCCCAATCCATGGCTTTGTAACAGTTCGGTTTAAGAAAATAACCCAAATACTTGAGGCCGGAATCAATAGGTTCGAAAACATACGGAAATAGATCTTTGAAGGGAAACAGATCCGCCTCCTCCATGCCAGCCGTATGGAAAGTAGATTTACCTTCATTAATCTGTAACCCCGTAGCTTTTTGAAAAACTTTCAATATATCAGCAATCATGGTCCACTCAGCTAGACAGGCCTTCGACACAATCAGCACATCGTCCACGAATAGAAGGTGTAGGATCTTCGTGCATTACATCTTGTGCATTGCTCATACATATTAAGTAAATATTATTCCTAACGATGGACCATAGTAGTCTAGTCCCAAACGTTGAGTCAAAAATGAATGTGATAATTTTGAAAATGCCCTCAAACAAAAAATCTTTCAAGCATGGATATATAGAATGCATAGAACAATCCACAAGATTTGTTCTCATTAGCTTGTCTATACTTAGATCCAACACATTAAACTCCAATAATCTCCAGTTTCCTTGGGGGTGGGCTTTAGCTCAAATGCATCTTAAACAACATAAGGTTGTAGATTGACAACCGCTATGCTAAAATATCATTCAAAGGTGAGTTGTAAGAAGAGTATGGATGGTGTGTTTCCTTATGGCTGAACTTTCTTTGTCTACATAGTCTTATGGGATAGAATGGGGACTGGAACCCAAGTGGTTGAATTCCATGTTGTTTATACAATTTCAGGTCGAGTGCTTGATGATGCAAATCATGTTGCTAAGGGGGCTACTAGTGGGCACTTCCAAGGGAGATAAATAGACTTTGGAAATCATTCACAAGTAAGAGTACCATATCCACATTCATATGCCAACTAAACCATATTGACATCTGGAAGCATTAAGAAGCTTTGAAAAGCCATGGAAAATAAGTTCTGGAAAGCTATAAATGCAATTGGGTTGAAGAAGATGGTAGTGCAACAATCCTTGGTTAGTGGATTCCCACTTTACCTTTCTAGAATACGAAATTCATCTCATCCCAATGAGTACCATCTTATTTCAACATTAAATTTTCGGTTAATCTTTTATGTGGAAATGAAGGATTCATTTCATTGATTTCAAGGTTTATATGTATGCTAACTTAAATTTATAGAGTTGTTTAAAATATCGAGGTACTAGTCTATTGCCTTTGATTTTTGCATAATTTGAGGACATTATTCTGGTATTGTACATTTTAATCTTCCAATAATTCAAAAGCTATTCCATCTAATTCCAGATTTAATGCTCAAACAACTATGAAATTTCCGATCCAACTTAAAATATTTGTACTGACATAGACATTTAATCAAGAGAGAGGGAAAGTACCTTGGAATGAAACAACACGTATATGTCTCCTTCCAATGAAAGATATGGTTAACAAGGTCCCCTCCTTCGTCATGTGTATCTAGTCAAAATTCAGTCATGCCTGGATTTACTAACTATTCACAAGAACCTTGCATATAACTCATAAGTATTCTAGCTAGAAAGTGAGTTGATTATATCGAGTGTGGGTCGATTTGATAGGAGATCGCCCCTATTTTGAGTATGGAGCTTTTAAATTAATATAACAAAAATTTGCATATGGAAGTCCCATGATCCATATGTGTTGGGTGCATCTAATGCCATTATCGTTTCAATTATAGCTTTTTATCTTAAATGTCATTGAGATATTCTGACTACATGTACACCACTCACATGAATGTCAAAAGTGGCATTCATTGGTTGCAAACATGTCTACTCCCTTACATTATGCTACAACCAATATAAATGTATAGATTGAGCATGCTATAAAGGTTATTGGGTTTCTTGGTTTTGAGGCATCTAAAAGATATGCAAACTAGCTCTTGTGACGATGAAAAATCATACAAGGATGTTGGATGACATGCCTAACAACAACCTTAACAAGTCATTGACAAACTATTTTTGGCGAGTTCTTTCTATATAAAAGTCATTGTTACTTATATATTTTTCTTGTTAGATTAAAATATATTTATTTGTGGAAATAAATCATATAAAAAAAGATGTCAACTCGTTGGTTGGAAAAATCATTATAACATTGTACTCGAAGTAGCTTGGGGATTTGTTTACCCTCAATTCCAACGAGTTAACATTCTTAGCATTCACGAATGTATGTTTCTTCTATTTTTATGTCCAACTTTTTTTTCCAATAGAAAATTTGCTCAATTATATTAGAAATATAATTTGTTTACATCTTACAAATCCATATCTAGGATCTATCCAAAGAGTACTCTGACCAAAAAGTTCAAAAAAGTACTAGAAACACAACCCTATAATACAAAACAATGATCATAACAAAGAGATCACCCGTATCTTTGACAAAAAGACAAAAAGACAAAAAGACAAATAGTTGAAGCATATATGCTAAAACTGGCACTGAAATACAAGATATAAGCCCCAAAATCAGAAGACTAGTGAAGGCTAAGATGTCTTATGGGTCCTTTAGTGCCATTGGTCCAGAGATAATAAGTAATTATGCCTTTTGGTTCTCTTAGTCCCTATTTTGAAAGAAGATCTGCTTCCATATTAAAATTTATGAAAATATGTTCAAAACTGATGGAATGAAAAAGTTTGATTAAGTCCTTGATTCTAGATTTCTAGCCCTTGATTGCATAAGCCTGGAGCCTTCCTCTGTTGGGAAGCCAATCAATTACAACTTTAGAGTCACCCAAAACTTGAAGATGATGTAAAGACAAATGATCTGCCAACATGAGAGTAGCCCAAACACCCATAAGCTCTGCTCTTGTGTTTGTGCCTCCTCCACAGTTATAAACCCATCTTATGACCAATAAATCTGGAGTTTTTAAGACTCCTCCCGCTTTGCAAGTAGTGCCATCAAGTTGTGCTGCCCCATTGAACCATGCTATAGTTGTATTACTGAGCTACAGGATCAGAATGTCTCTTGGGAGTCTATCTTTAATAAGAGCTAAGACTTTATTTTGAAGTGCCAAAGTCTTACAAATCACTGCATGGAGAGATGGAGTAGTTTCCTCAAAAACAACTTTGTTCTGACCTAACCAAATAAATCAACATATGTGTGCAGCTATCGAAGGAGGGATTGTCTTATCCTCAAACCAAGTCTTAAAGCAATCAGACAAAGTGTTACCTTTCCAGCTATTTTTAAAACCCTGACCAATAATCACTCTCTCCCAAACCGACTTGGTAAAGGGACATTGCAGAAAAAGATGATTAATGTTTTCTGAATCATGTTTACAAAGGTAGCATCCACTTGGACCTTCCCATCCTCTTGATTGAAGAGTATCCCAGGTGAGAACTTTTCCTTCTGTTGCCAGCCATATAAACAATTTGATTTTTAGTTGAATATTCCACTTCCAGATAGACTACCTCCATCCACCAATTTTTAACAAGTTCTTGGTTGAGATTAAGGCCCAAAAAATATTTTTTACTGTGAGATATCCAGATTTATCTCCACCAATCCACATCAAATCATCTTCTAAATTCTGTAAGTAGGCTCTAGAATAAAAAAGAGACCGTCTGAATTGGTCCCATTCTGTGGCTATGTCACCAAAAAATCCCAACTCACTATTGCTAAACCAATAAGAGGATGAGAGTTGACGGTCGGTATGCCTCCTGGCCTGAGCAAGAGTGAAAATATTATGAATTCTTAGTGCTGACAGAAGATTAATAGAGAGAATTTTTTTTTCTCCCATCCCTAAAATCCTATCTTTACCAAGAGCGATGAGTTGACCTGAGCCCGGATTCCAACTTAACCAATGTGTGATTAAGTGAACAGATTTCAATAGACCACTCCAGATTCTTGAGGTCGCCTTTTGATGGAAAGTTGGGGATTTGAACCAATTTTTAACAGTCGTGTGAGGGAGATACTTATCCTTAATAACTCTATGCCATATTCCATCACGCGTTAAAACTCTCCAGAGTGAGTTCGTGGCCATGGCTTTATTAAATTCATAGATATTTTGAAGACCCAAACCACCAAATTTATTTGGTAAAGTAAGTTGTTCCCATTTGCATAGATGGAAGTGATTAGGTTTTCCTTTCCATAGAAAATTTAACATCATTTTTCTCATATTATTTAAGACATAGAATGGAATAGCCACTAGTGACATCCAGTAAATAGGATGGCTTTCTAAAACAAACTTTAATAATGTGAAGCGTCTTCCCATAGACAGCCATCTATAACACCAATTATCAATATTTTTTTCCATTTTTTTTAACAACCAGCTCCAGTCTTCAACTCGCTGCGGCCCAGTCTTGAGAAAATATCCAAGATATTTGAAACCTGATGCTAGATTAGAGAAAGTATAAGGAAATAGGGATTTGAAAGGATCTAAATCCTGCTCCGACGAGCCTTCTTTGTGGAAAGTGGTCTTTGTTCCATTTACCTGTAACCTTGATGCAAAGCAGAAGGATTTTACAATCTTATCAATCTCCCACCATTCCTGCATAGTGGCTTTTGTCATAATAATCACACCATCAACAAATAAAATATGAAGAATATTTATGGTTCTTGAAACTTTTATACTAGTCAGCTTCCCTTCTCGTTGACTTTCCTTTAATAACAGGCTTAGTCCTTCCATAACCAGAATAAAAAGAAAGGGGGATAATGGACACCCTTGCCTTAATCCTCTTCCACTTTTAAATAAATCATTGGCCTCTTCATTTATTAAAACTGCAAAGGATGTGGAAACAACACAACTCATAATCCAATTATTCATCCTTAAACCCAGACCAATTTGTAAGAGAATCATCCTTAATAGGTCCCAATTTATGCAATCATAGGGATTTTGTAGGTCCAGTTTTAAGAATAATGATTTTAATTTCGTTTTTTTAATGTTGTGGAGACACCCATTACTGTTCCAATGGCATCTTGGATCTGTCTACCCTGCAAAAATCCCAACTGCTCCTCAGAAAGTGATCTAGACAGAATCGACTTAATCCGATTTGTTATAATCTTATAAATGATTTTATAGCAGAGGTTGCAAAGTGAGATGAATCTGTAATCCCCAAAGGTAAGAGGCTTGTTCTCTTTGGGGATTAAGGAAAGGAAGTTCGAATTTAAGCTTCCCAAAATAATGCTTTTTAATCTTGATTCTTCTACCATATCTAGGAGATCCCCCCCAACTAGATCAAAGAACCGAATAAAAAACTCAACGGTCTAGCCATCCAACCCTGGACTCTTATCAACTTTGAAATTGGCTAAAACTTCTCTTAGTTCCCCCAAGTTTATCGGAATAAACAAGGCTTCAGCTTCAGCTTCTGTTACCAGACTAGAGAATAGACCTGCCACTTTTTCTTGATCACTTGTAGAAGGAGAAACTTGCTCTTTGAAAAAAAAATTGAAGTGTTTTAGTCCCTCTTCTTTTAATTTTTCCTGACCATTGTGCAATTGCCCCGCTTCATCAATGCTCTCCCAAACAAACTTGCGATTCCTCCTGAAATTCGCAAAATTATGGAAAAATTTTGTGTTTTGGTCACCACTGTGAATCCAGATTGCCCGATTGCGTTGACGCCAGAGTTCTTTTGATCCAGATTTAGGAGTGGAACGAACTGATTAGCAGACTAAATACAATAAACACAAAGATAGGAAGAATAACACAAATATCCATTGAACAATATCTTCTATTAAATAATGAAATAGGCTGAAACTGTAAAACTGCAGAACTGAAACTTGCTCGAATGGTGGTAGTTATCTCTGAGAAGAGATGTGGTTGCTATGTTTATCCGTCTGAGTAGAATGGATTACAATGAGGCTCCATAGTCCCTTTTCATATTACTCATGAATGCCAAAACCCTAGACATCCGAAAACCTAACCCTAGAAGGTGAAATGCCAAAATTCATGTGGGCCCTATGGGTAAGTTGGTGTAATTTGGTACCTCAACTTCCTAGGGTCATAACTTTTGCATGCGACCTCCATTTTAGGCGCGTGATAGCCCGTTGGAAAGGTCTTTCAGAGAGCTACACATTCTTCCATTAGAATCTAACTCTATCTACATTCTGATTGTGGCGAGCCAAAAAACCAATGTTTAGGGCCCCAAAACAGCCCTAAAAGTACAACAAGATGTGTTGACATGAAAACATACAAAATAAGCCAGTTGGATTAGGCGAGAGTCCACCCGTATCCACCTAGAGAATGTGTGAGGCTTCAGACAACCCCAGAAGTGTAGAACTCACAATTATAAAGCAGTACAGAAAGACGTGCTGAACAAAAACGGACATGAGGAGCCAGTTGGAATAGGTGGGTGGCCACCAATATCCACCTTGATCAATAATCCCCCCTTAGGAAGCAATGGTCTCCATTGCGTTGAGTTCCCCCATCAGGTGAGGAAACTTCTGCTAGATTTGGCCCTAGGTGAGCCACTTGCCTTGGTGTAGGAGTTTCCCTGCCTTGACAACCCGATAAAGCTGGATCCACTACTGGCGAGTGCCCTTGACCTGTGTGTCCACAATTTGATCGGTGGATGCTTATTCTATGCAGTCAAGGTTGAGCTTTGTTAGCATCAGTTGTTCGACGATCTTAGAGGTGTCCAATAACGGTGGAAAATATGGTCGAAGGAGGTACACATTGAACACTGGATGTAGACCAAGGAAGGGTGGAGTGTTGAGCTCAAAAGCATTGCTACCCACAACCTTGGTGATAGTGCAAGGCCCATAACGAAGTGGGCGAAGCTTCCAATGGGGCCCGGTGAGACTCTCCTTATGCAAATGTAACCAGACTTTGTCGCCAACCTGAAACTGGTGTGGTATCCTATGTTGATCATGGCATTGCTTGTACTTAGCATTGGATTTCTGCAAAATCTCATGGACCTGTTGGCGGATGTGTTGAATCCTCTCAATGAATCAGGTGGCTTTGTTGATCGCAGACTAATAAGGGGAATATTTTTTCTGTGCGATGGCAAGAGGAAGTGAAACATCAATGGTTCCCAAGGGTTGGAATACCAGNTTGGATTTCGAAACTACAAAAGGTTGTTGCACTTTCAACAATAGAGGTAGAGTATGTTGCTGCTACAGAGGCTAGTAAAGAGATGATTTGGTTACAAAGGTTTATGGAGAAATTGGGAAAGAAGCAGGAGAACAACAGGTTGTACTGTGACAGTCAGAGTGCCATTCACCTTGCAAAGGACTCAACCTTCCATTCAAATACTAAGCATATACAGTTGAGGTACCACTTCATACAATCTGCCTTGGAAGATGGACAATTGAAGCTGGAAAAGATACACACTAGCCAGAATCCTGCAGACATTTTAACAAAGGGAGTAACCAGGGAGAAACTGAGTTCTTTCTCAGTTTCAGTTGGTCTTCAAGAATGAAGATGAAAATGAGAAATTTTCCAGGTCCAAGAAGGTTCAGAGTCTAGCATATACAATAGCAGTGGAGTTGTTGAGATCAGTCTCCAAGTGGGAGATTGTTGGTTGTGGAGCCTGATTATCTTCCTGATTCAGAGGTCCTTGCTTTCAGTCGCGTTTATACCCCATGAAGTATTTACACCCCAGAAGTATGTACACTCTTCCACGCGGGGGAGTGCAGAGGGGGGGTACCCCCTCTGCGGGGTTCGGGGGTTCTAGGGGCAAGTGGGCCCCCAGTGGGGGTTCAGGGGTGAAGCCCCCGAAGCAAAAATTGCCTTGTAAAAGTATATTGTAATTTCATTGTAAATATAGACCGTTCATTATAAGGTTGTAGAGCTAACGGTAGAGATTATGTTAGGGTTTTTTTCCCTAGAAGGCAACCCTCTTTTATGAGGGAAATGTATCACGGCTATGGATGGTGGTGAATATTATATTCTGAGAGAGGAGACTATGAGAGAAAGAAGAGGAAGTTACAACGGGTTTTGCTGTAGGTTGTATCCCTTCATTTGCTGGATAACAATAAAGGAAGGACCTGGCAATTTCTATGGTGGACGTATCCCACACTGAGTGAACCACGTAAATCTGTGTCTCTCTTGTATTGTGTGTCTTCCGTGTTTTGTTTCTGCATTTTTTTTATTTTATTTCTCTGCGGTCCTGTTTTTCTAACACCATTGACAATCATAGGTATCCAAGCGAGTCTTCCACATAGGTTTACTAGATTTCCTCTAAATAAACTTATTCCTCCTAGTGAAGGGATCATAGCAGACCTTCCTATAGCTTCCCAGGTTCTCTCTGGCATAATATTCATATGTGTTTCCTCATTCATAACACAATCAATGTCGAAGTCCCCTATTCTTGCTTCGATGCATTCCTTCTCTTTGAAGATCTCTGATAAGCTGACATGTCGATGGTCATTTAGGGTTTATTTTATCTGTATCCATACTTTCACTGATTCTTGTTGGGGTTCTCCCTTTTCTGGATCTACCTTAGGGTTCTCTTGACTCAAGTTCATTCCTTCAAGCTTAGAGATCATTCTAGGGAAATCCAACACTTCATGGTCCATATCCTTACAATAGAGACAACTAGGTCTTCCACCATGGAATTCCTTAGCAAGATGTCCCGGCCTCCGGCAACTGTAACAGAGGTTTAATCGTCTCTTACTTTTCAATGATCCCCAACCTCTTTTTTACTACGCACTAGGATCATGGTATCTAACCTGCAACAAATTCTTTCTAGGATCCTTCATTGATTTCTTAGTCCACACATTTTTTCTATGCATAGGTATAACATATCTTTCATTATTCTTATCAGATCTATTCATATCAAACCTTATTTCATCTATTAACACCCTAGCTTTCAAACTAGGAAAAAACCTGTCAGATACCTAGATCCATACTCTAGAAACAAAAATTTCCACTTATCTTACTTTTACAGAGCACAAAGCTTACAGATCTTACCTCTTTCAATCAAAACTTCTCACTTTTACCTTTCTTGGAGCACAAAGATTTCAAATCCTTCTTTTTTTCTATAGATCAGACCTTCTTTATTTAGCACAAAGATTTATAGATCAAGTAGAATACTGTGCACTAGGGAACATATCTACGCACAGAGCTTTCACAATTTAAGGATGAATCTTTGCACAGAGCTTCCTCTTTATCAGTTCCCAGCAATCACAATTTTCAGGTCTCGACAACATAACCATTTGTTAGCATAGGGGTAGACCCAGGGTTCAACGCTACAAGAGCACACCAAGAAAACCCTAACTACCAGCCTTTTCGGCAACACCTGTGAATCATATGAAGTCTCACCCGAGATAGAGGCAGGGGTGGTTGCAGGACTCAAGTGTTTGTAACCTTAGCTGGGACACAGATCTATGATTATACAACTTAGTAAATCTCTTAGCACCGTTAGTTATTTAACATGCAATCATTATCTACTTCGTTGATGAAACAGAGCCTTGCAATAGTCATAGTAATCTACCATATATGAGCACTTAGAATAAGTAAAATAGGTTGAACATAACTAATCAAGCACTGAGCATATTCATGTATATTAGATCTAACATTCCATACATCATTAGCATTGAGCATAAGCATATATATCTAATCATCTCAAAGCACTAAGCAATGAAGACATAAACACATTTATAAAAGTGCCAAGCAAGATAACACAATGATTATGTAACTTGCACTTGGCCTTGCAAGTCTCACATAGCATGCATAGAGCATATACAACTATTACTTGCACTTGGCACTTAGCTCATTGGCTCTTTCCTACATCACCTAGGTATCTATTTATACATTACAAAATAGGCCTAAACATGGGTAAACCCATGGTCCGACATCCCTTTCCCATTACATATTCCCAACAACCTAAAAGGAGGCTTTTATCAGACTAATCGGTAGGTGTGGACACTAACTGATCTCCCTAGATCCACCTGGATCTAGAACAAAACACACCAGAACATGACGCTTTCCTTAAGTTTTAGATATTGAATTTACTAACTAAAGAGGGATGGGTGGCATACCATTTAAATGTCGCTTCCTCTCGCCATTGCCATCCTAGCTCCATTCCAATGCTTATACCACGATGATC
>JASDQU010242063.1:52543-118928 GCA_032191745.1 Picea mariana
GATAGGCCACTAAAGTTACCAATCACTACAATGATGCTTGGGGAAACAGTCGATAGTCCGATCCACACGCAAGGGTAGGGTATCTAGCCCGAAATCAACTTGAAAGGCTTCCACTCATCATTGTGGGTATTCCTCTCAAGCGACCCCCATAATACGCGCAACCTCTACACCAAGACCAACAAAGCAGGGTGAGTAACTCTGTTAGTCTCAATGCGACCTCGTGATTGACCCATGTGTTAGAAAGTCTTCCTAGGACAAAATGTAGAAAGTGGATTTAACTCTCCCTATCACAAGATACTATGTTTGTTTTCAGCTTTGGAAAGTTATCTTTCACACCTATTCCAAAGCCCTACAGCTAATCTAATGTAGGTTTGCTACCAGAAAATATAAAATTGTCTAATCAATTTTAATAAGCACTTTATTTTATGGCTGTTGTTACTCAAAAGGAAAATGGCGTGGACAATATGGTGTTTTGACCGACTCAAAAATTATGTAAAGATATGAAGATGCAATCTTTTCATTTCGATGAAAGCTATGCTACGAGAAGGAGAAAACATTTATCATTCCCATATGCACGATGTTCCAAAATATATTAAATTCATCAATATCAAGATTCTCAAGAAATGAGAAAAAGGTACTGAACACCAATGCATGATTCATGGCCCCCAATTTAAGATCAAAAAATGCCAGGAATCATGAAATTTCGCTACTTCAAATGCAAGGATGCCCCCAATCTAATATAAAGCAAGAAATTAAATCTTTTTGTTTCAAAAATTTCACTAAAAGCAATAATGAACTTTCTTAAAACAAAGAAACCCAAACTAAAAATTCTCTTTTAAAGCGAACTATTCAGAAGAAATATGATCTTTCCCTAAACAATTCTAAAGAAAACACATGCTTTGTAGTTGAAATACACTCAAACCAAGAGACTAATCATTCAAAACCAAACAAAGCAAAGATGGATAAAAGAAACTCAAAGAATGTCAAGAAGACTGTAAACAAATCAATATAGGCTCCAAAAGTTCAATCCAGCTGTTCAAAGCAAAACTGGGCATCAAAAAATGACAAGACCCAATCCAAAAAATTTTACAAACAAGTTCGCAGCCTAGCAATAGAGTACAGTGCGAGAATTAGGTATTCTCGCAGGCTAGACATTGGTAGGGTGCAAGAAGCTTGCACTGAACCTAACAGCAGGGTGCGAACATCAATAATTCTCGCAGTCTACAGACAAGTACAGTGTGAGAATGTTTGTAATCAAAGAAAAATTTGAAAAAGGACAGGGAATTTAAGTGAACTTCTAGATCCAGAGAGTCTGGATGGATGTCCCACAGACTCAGAAACCAGAAAACAAGCAATCAAAGGAAGGGAAACTAGACTAACTATGAAACAATCCATTCCCCAGTGGAGTTGCCAATTTTGTTATCGGACTAATCGGTAGGTGCGGACACTAACTGATCTCCCTAGATCCACCTAGATCTAGAACAAAGAAAGATAGAACATGACACTTTCCTTAAGTTTTAGATATTAAATTTAATAACTAAAGAGGGATGAGTGACTTACCATTTAAATGTCATTTTCTCTCGCCATCGCCATCCTAGCTCCGTTCCAACGCTCATACAATGATGAACCTACAAAAGAACACAACCAACCAAAGTGATAGTAATGGCATAAAATCAATATAAACCTATGTATGTGATCAAGGAATCATACAATAAAACACAACAAGCTTTGTATGAAAGAATCATATTACTGTATCATATTAAATGTGAAAGAGAGATTACAACCATGGCCTTGATGTCGTAAGGTCCCTTCCAACTGTCCTTTGTTCCCCACACACTTTCACTCTAAGAATTCTAAGAGCATAGATCTGATGATATTCAAAATCTATCTCGACAAAGCAAATCTCAAAGCCACTGCAACCAAGCTAATAATTCCAAGCCAACCTANGAACCCCCTCTCCATGAGAGCTCCTCTCCTTTTATAAGTTGAAGAGGATAAGGTGAGGAGGTTAGGATGATCCCACTAAATCATGAAAGTGAGTAAGATCCAAACCATTTGGATGCCACCTCACCATGGAATTTTCTCCTTCTAGAAGATTCGAGAAAACGCTCGTTTTTCCCACGTGTAAGAATTCTCGCACCCTGCCTATAGAGAAGCCTGTGAACTGTTCACACCCTAGCTATGATGCAGCCTGTGAGAATCAGGCATTCTCGCACCCTAATACATAGGTAGCCTGCGAACTTCCTTTTTTATAAGGTTTTTACATAGGAAAATGCAACTTATTTTCTTAGGAAAAGTTCTTCTCCCTTCTCTCTTTAGGAACTCAGGCCACTGACCCCTTTGAAGGAAACATATAGGTTTACATCATTAACGATTATAGGAATGATGAAAATAATGTGTAACAGTAGGAGTTGTGTCACCTTTGAACAGAGCACAAAATTATTGAGTCCTTGTGTCATCATAATTTTGGGTTTTAGAATGGACTTAGGAAGATGATCTCGTTACAAAGTTTTCTCTACCAACTGGTTACTCTTCTAGTCCATATAGAGAACGTTATTGATGCCTTCTACATCTAATAGTCACATCATTGACTCTATGCTGTCAGAGTCCATCACATGTCTCATGCTCTTTTTCAAAGGAAGTCTCACAACCTGCGTCGACCACTCCTCAGAAATATTGACTTTGCATGTCAGCCATACCCTCAGTTTGTCTCAAAATCACATGATATTATGGTCTTATCACACACCCTAGCCCTACTTGCATCATCGGTAGGTCACCTTGAACCCAACAATCAACATTTCATCATTGGTCGTTGACTGGGTGGTTTCCCTTGTGTTCGACGACAAGACATTTATTCACACTTTGGGATTCGTTTAGTGTCTTGGATGCCATTAGCCTTATTGATGGTTTCCTCACCTCTGTCAACAATTTTCATTATCGGCTACTATTCAGAGGGTCTTTTTTGTGTACCACTTGCATTTGATACACGCGAAAGATGCACAGGGTCGTTGGTTCGTGAAGTTGTTCTTAGTCCGATCTCCACCAAATCATGAAGCTCTTGCTTTGTTCCTCATGCTGACTGATGAGAGATGCCTTAATTATCTCCTTTCAGCGGGTCTCTTTCCATCGACTTCAGCTCATCTATTCTGGATACGAGACCTAGAGTTTTATGGGTACCTTGAGGCTTGCAATCATTAGTGACAGGATCTCTCACCATTGACATATGGAAATACATCAATGTCTCCTGATCAATGGATTTCTCGAGTGTTTGACACCGACTCCTTTATTCACACTTGTAGGAATGTACTCGGTGCCTTGATACCTACTTTCATTATTGGTATGTTTTCTCGTGTTTGTTAGCGGTATACCTCAATGACTGGTAATCAAATGATGTCTCGTTATGTTTGACCTCAAATCCTTTATTCACATGATGTATAATTGCACCCTTGGTGGATAGTGTAGAAGACTTGAATAGATCACTATGTGGTCGCAACTTTCCTAAGTTGTTGCTTCCCTTTCATTAGACCAACACCTGTTCGACTTTAGTGATCATGGGAGATCAGATTGTACTCCATGGTATACATATATCTTCAGATTGATTTTGAGACTGGTTTCAGTGGGCCCTATTCGTGACTATGAAAACTTTTGGCATATAACCGCAATTGAATCTCCCTATTCATGGCCACAAACACTTACTTGGTATATTTTCCGCATGGATATGCATTGTATTCTTGGCATCCATGTATGCAAAGTTAGTACAGAATGTAATGAGAAATCGAGTTTCATCCAAATGGTTCTCTACCACTCCACTCCCGGGTTATTTATAATGTATTTTAGCCATCATAGACACTCCTATGATCTCACACATTGGGGGGCATATGTTATAGCAAGATTTGCCTCACCATTGCTATCTTGCACAGAGGGCCTTTTTCCATTTCCCTATGCAGACTAATCATCCCTTTTTGACAAATACAAAGCTAAAAATAAACATTTTCCACATATACACGCCCTATCACCTATATAGCAAGTGTATACACAGTTTTCTCCACTACAACCTGCGTACATCAGGATTTGTGCCAAAAAATACAAAAATGGAGTCAGGTTTCCATGTCACGACAAGAGATCTCTGATCCTTGGCCTTCCATATACTGGAAACATTCTGACTCAGCCCTTCAGTTGCATTGTGAAGGATATAAGAGCAAAATTTTGAGCTATGGAAAGGAAGAGAAAGCATTCAACTTTGAGAGCAAATTTACTCTAGAGAAATTACTTCATATTGAATCAACATCCCTTTGTCCCTCAAGTCTGAACATAGTGTTCAGCCCCCAAGCTCTTTCCCTATTGTTGAGAGAATCTCATTGTCTCTCTCTTTTGAGCTTGCCTTTGGTAGAGGATTGAAGTGGTGTAGACCCAGCTGTAAGGAACTTGGTTCCTTGGTTTCGAACCGTGCCGACACAGAAGTCTGTAATGTTGACACTTTTTTTGATCAAGTATTAATAGAAATACTCCTTTCCTGTCCTATTGGTATCATGAAAATATATGATTATTATCCATGGGCATGTTTGTAATGTTTATTAATGGATTATTCTATATGATCTGCTAACCCATTTACATTATCACTATATACTTTCTTTGCTTGTTTGTTGAGAACTTATTGCAGGTATAAATATTTGGGTTGAAGTGCTCAATGGTGGAACATCATCAAATGTTGGATCGAGGTAGACCTCCTTGTTATCTTGCACATTAGTTTATATAGCATACAATGGAATTGAGTTGATTTCTACAGTCATACCTATCTATTGTGGTTTACCCTTGGCCATAGAGATTTTTTCCCTCGTAACATCTGAAGACTTGAAGTAAACATCGACTGTTAGATCGTCTGAAGCAGATCCTGACCATCAATCGCCAAGAGGTTATGTGTCAATGAATTAGTGACTTCGGAGGAACATATTCGAGAGGTTTTTCAATTGATATTTGAGACTCTTGAAGCTTGGAGAACCTGAGAGCCGAAGTAAACCTCGACTGTCCGATCATCCAAGAGGATCTCAGCCATTAATCTTCCAAAGATCCATGCGTCACCAGATCCATGGATTCAGATTAAAATTCAGTGGGGCCAGATAAGTTTTAAATTTGAGATTTCTGAAGTCCCAAAGTCTGAAGAGTCGAAGTGATGGGGCACGATGATGTCACCAGGAGGTGATGTGGACCCCGAAATTTCCAAAGTGATGTGGCTTGCGAATGTCACCTGGGATGATGTGGACACATGGAATGTGTGCCACATGTCAGTAAGTTTTGATCATTTGAAGTATTGAAAGGGAAGATAGAACGTGACACATGTCACCCGCCTGATTGGGCCACGTGTCCACTTCCCGTATTTCTCCACATGGTGAAAGATCGTGCAGTCCAAAGACTGGACAGTCTAGAAGGGAAAGATGTCACAGGTTACGTTGGTTTGAAAACTCCCAAAGGCCCGAAGGATGGAGTACGTATCGACCGTTGATTCCAGAAGACACATGTCAAAAGATCGTCAACTTTGGGTGAAATAACTCCGAGAGAAAGTGCAGGAGGAAAGTTTGAAACTTTCAAAGCTCGAAGAGCCGAAGCGTTTCGCAGTTGCTAATCTATGGGAGGAAAGTCGTCGAAATATCATGAACTTCGGGTAAAAGTGCTCTGGGAGGAGGCAAGAGAGGAAAGTTGAGACTCCCGAAGCACGGAGTCCCAAGTGGATCTCGATCATTGATCATGAAAGAGGACGAAGAACGTTGATTCGGTCTTGACTGAAAGTTCCAAATTCCCGAAGCTCTGGACAAGCTCCTTTTCAACTAAGCATAGGGTCATGGCCGTGGTCATATGCAAATTGAGAGCTGAGGGAAGGAGGACTAAGGACCAAATTGGTTGTCTTCGAGACAGAAAGGTGCTAAGGAAGGATTTAGTCACGGTTCTAGTCATGGTCACCTGGGAAGGTGGTTTGAAGGAAGTTCTTGAGAAGGATGAGATTTTGTGTCGGCCAAGGATAAAAAAACTATTATTTTCAGAGAATGGGGATATGGTCTCCATGAACAAAAAAATAATAAGAAAGAGACCTGTAGCATGGTTTTGAAATTTTGTTTATCATATGCATAATTCTAACAAAATGGTCACTTTCACATTTTGCAGAATTAAGGGGCTTAAGAACATCATCTCAGAATACGTATTGAGGAAATGGAAGAAGGCGAGGGAGCCTCTAGTCATGATAAGGAGGCCGAAGGCCAGAATACCATAGTTGGTAATGCAGAGATAGAGTCCAATGGATGCAAGGGAAAAGGAGAGAAGGAAACGTTAATAGAAATGGTAAGAAGACTGAAAATGGAATTGTATAGATACAAAGCAGACAATGAGAGACTAATTAGAGAGAAAAGTCAGATAAATGCTCGAGTGTTGTAGATCTTAAATCAGTTGTAGAGACAAATGAAGAAGGGATAAAACTCAAGACAAGAGGAAGAAGGCAGGTGCCATGAAAGAAGGAACGATTGTGGAAGAGTTGGTTATTCCATAGGTGCTAGTAGAGCTCATGGACACCACTCACCTCCTTACTCAAAAAGAAAGTTTTATGCATCGAAAGATCCTGTAAGAAGTCCAAAGGTGTCTCCTGTCAGAAACCAAAGGAGAAAATGGGAGATAGATAGTTTGTAAGGAGATATGACGAAGCTCAAGCCACCTTCCTTCGATGGTGAAAGAAAAAGGGAAGATGATGTCGAAGCATGGTTTCTTGGGCTCAAGAGGTATTTTTAGTTGCATAGCTATTCATAAAATATGGAAGCAAGGATTGTCACCTACCATTTACACGATAAAGTTGCAATGTGGTGGGACCAACTGAAGCAAGTGGAGAACATTAATGAAAGTAAGATCAGTTGGAAGAAGTTCAAGAAGTACTTCCAGAAGGAGTACATCTCAGAGCATTTCTATGACAATAAAATGTAGGAGTTCTTTGAACTCGGGTTGGGAAGCATGACTATGGCAGAGTACGAGAAGAATTTCTTGGTATTGTTAAAGTATGTCAGGTTCATTGGTGATGATAAAGTAAAAATACAGATATTTCTAAGTGGGTTGCCCGCCTTTTATAAGGAAAATATCAAACATGATGAACCCAAGACCTTGACTGAGGCTATCAGGAAGGCTAAATACCTATATGAGAAAGGCTAGGGAAGAGAATCCTTGTAGAAATATTAGAAGGACAAGAAAAATGTGAAGTCCTATCAGAGGAGGAAAGGATTCAAAACTCCCTTCAATAGGAATGAGCCTAATAGAAATCATCAAGATCAGTATGCTAAGGGGGATTTCAAGAAAGAAGATTCCTTGGGAAAAAGGGGAAGACCACCAATCCAATGTTTTGGATGCAAAGAAGATCACCTGTACAAGGATTTCCCACACAGAAAGGATAGAGTGAAGACTATGCACAACATCCAAGAGGCTACAACAGTCGAAGATATGGGAAGAATCTATGAAACTTTAGATGATCGACAAGCAGAGTACCAGTCCAATATGATTGAGGTGGAAGGTAAGATCATAAATAAACCTATTTATATTTTGATTGATTCAAGAGCAAGTCATTGCTACATTGATCCTAATATAGTGGATAGATTACATTTGGAGAAAAGTAAACTTGGAAAAACAAGTTTGGTTCAGTTAGCCACTGGGACCAAAAGAAGAATCAATGATATGGTCAGAAGTTGTTCCATAAGTCTTAATGGCATGAATACTAGTATTGATCTAAATATCATACCATTGGGGTCTTATGATATTCGGATTGGAATGGATTGGTTGGAAAAGCATCATGTTGTCCTATATTTTCATAACAAGACATTTACATGTATTGATGGAAATGGAAAACAGAGCACTGTGAAAGGAGTTCCAAGACCCATATCTATAACAGAGATTTCATCCTTACAACTAAAAATATATTTTAGGAAAGGATGTCAATTGTATGCAGCTCATGTGGAAGAGTCGGATAATACAAAAGGGCCAAGCCTTGAAGATTTCTCGATACTACAGGAGTTTAAAGATGTATTCCAAGAAATACCCAGATTGCCACCAAGAAGGGAGATATATTTCTCAATTGATTTAGTGCCAGTAGTTGCCTTGGTGTCAAAAACACCCTACATAATGAGCACAACAGAGTTAAAAGAATTACAAATGCAGTTGGAGAAATTTTTGAAGAAAAGGTACATACGTCCAAGTGTTTCACCTTAGGGAGCACCAATACTTTTCGTGAAAAAGAAAGATGGAACCTTGAGGCTGCGTATTGAATTCTGAAAGCTGAAAAAAGTACACTATAAAGAACAAGTATCCTCTACCCTGAATTGATGACCTCTGTGATCAGCTAAGAGGAGCAAAGATATTTTCAAAGATTGACTTGAGGGCAGGATACCATCATGTAAGAATCAAGGAAGAAGACATTCATAAGACAACCTTTAGGACTAGGTATGGGCATTATGAATTTGTAGTGGTGCCATTCAGACTGACCAATGCACCCACTGTCTTCATGTTCTTAATGAATGACATATTCATAAATTATTTGGATAAGTTTTTCATAGTATTCCTAGATGAAATTCTTATATATTCTAAGTCTGAAGAGGAGCACGAACATCACTTAAGACTAGTATTGCAAGTACTGAGAGAACATCAGTTATATGCCAAGTTGAGTAAGTGTTCTTTTTATCAAAATCATATCATTACTTGGGACACATTATTTCAAAGTAGGGCATAGCAGTGGATCCAGAGAAGATCGAAGCCATTAGAGGATGACCAACACCCAGAAATGTGTCGAACGTCATATCTTTTATGGGATTAGCTGGCTACTACATAAGGTTCATAGGAGGGTTCTCTAAGATTTCTCATCCCATCACTTCTTTGCAAAAGAAGGGAACTAAATTTGAATGGACACTCAAGTGTGAAAATAATTTTAATCTATTGAAGGAATTAATTACTAGTGCACCTTTGTTAAAGATTGCCAACCCAAATGAATTTTTTGTGGTATGTACAGACGCATGTAAAGAAGGACTTAGGGGATTCCTCATGCAAAATGGACATGTCATTGGATATGAGTCTAGAAAGCTTAAGGAACATGAGAGAAACTATGCCACCCATGACTTGGAACTTGTTTCCATTGTTCACACCTTGAGGATGTGGATGCATTATCTCATGGAGAAGAAATTTGAATTAAGGACAGACCACATTGGCCTGAAGTATCTTTTTGAACAACTGACCTTGAATGCCAGGTAAACAAGATGGCTGGAATGTCTAAGTGAATATGAATTCGATATCAAGCATATCAAAGGAAAGGAGAAAAAGGTTGTCGATACACTTAGTAGAAGAGCGCATCTCATGCATGCTACTGTTGTTAGTATGCATCAGTCAGACTTGAAGAGAATAATTTTAGATGGTCTTGTTACTAACCAGCATTACCTATAGGTAAAGGAAAATTTAGAGCAAGGAGATGTACAGCCGGAAATAAAGGAGTATGAGATAGAGGAAGATAGATTACTCATGCATAAAAATAGAATCTATGTTCCTAGTTCTGGAGAACTGAGGAATTTGGTACTGAAGGAAATGCATGATGTTCCTTATGTTGGACATATCAGTTACTAGAAAACAATTACAACAGTAAGAAGCCAGTTCTTTTGGCCGAGAATGAAGAAGGATGTTTCTGATTACATTGCTCAATGTATGGAATGTCAAAAGGTAAAGGCTGAGCATAGGAACATAACGGGTTTGCTGCAGCCATTGCCAATTCCAGAGAAGAAATGGGAAGTGATCACCATGGATTTCATCACAGGATTACCCATAACAAATAAGAAACATGATTCAATCATGGTGGTGGTTGAAAAATTAACAAAGGCTGCTCATTTTGTGCCTGTGAAGACAATGCAAACAACGGCTAATATTGCAGAAATTTTCATGAAGGAAATTGCTAGGTTGCATGGGATACCTAGGAAAATTGTCTCGGAAAAAGATACAAAGTTTACCTCCAATTTTTGGAGGAGATTGTTTAAAGGATTTGGCACAAATCTAAACTTTAGAAAAACATATCATCCCCAAACAGATGGGACAACAGAGAGAGTCAATCGAATAATCACAGACATGCTGAGAATGTATGTGATGGATAAGCCATCTAAGTGGGAATGTTACTTACACTTGGTTGAGTTTGCATATAATAATGGGTATCAAGCTTCATTGAGAATGAAACCATTTGAAGCCTTGTACGGTAGGAAATGAGATACTCTAGTAAGCCGGGACAACCTAGCAGATAGAGTGGTACTTGGGCTGGAGATGCTCAAGAACATGGAAGACCAGGTGGTCAAGATCAAACAGAATTTAAAGGTAGTTCAGGATAGATAAAAAGTTTATGCAGACAAGAACATGAAAACTAGAGAGTTTAGAGTAGGTAGCATGTACTTTTGAAAGTGAAGACCAAGAAAATTTATTTGAAATTGGGTAGTTGTACGAAGCTGGTAGCCATATTCTGTGGTCCATTTGAAATATTGGACATAATAGGGCCAATTGCATACATGCTTGCATTGCCTGCTTCCATGAATGTGCATAATGTATTTCATGTCTCTTTACTAAAGAAATATGTGCATGATCCTAACCATGTTATTGATTGGCATCTAATTTAGGTAGAGACAGAGGGAGATTTTCAGGTTCAACTAGTTTGGGTATTGGACAGATAAGTCAAAATGCTCCAGAATTGAGTTATAGAGATGGTAAAAGTTCAATGTAGCTACTATGGTAATGAAGATGCTACTTGGGAGCATTAAGATTCCATGCGGGCAGAGTACCTGCAGCTCTTTGAATAAATTTGAGATTTTGGTCTTTATTTTGTATATGCATCGAGGACAGTGCCAAGATAAGGGGGAGGGGATGTAACACCTTGGGTTTCGAACTCCCATTTTAAATAATGTATTGTTACAATGTTGAGAGGCCAGAGTGACCAAACAATTATTAAAAGCCCGGTGTGCCCAAGACATGTAATGTTTTTATCATTATTAATAATAAATACATGGTTGGTTGCTAGATGTACAAGAACTAGAGTTATAGGGGGCTATGATTCCACAAGAGAGGGGGATTGAGGGGCTAAGTGTTTATTCCTATTCTAATTACCCTTTTTGTGTCTAAGGGAGGGGATCGGTTACATGAGCTTCTTGGGGAATGCTAGGAGGTTCTTGATTTCCCCACAAAGTTACTTAAACTTGCTTCTGGTCTGATGGGGGGTTGGCTGTTGGCTCGTTTGCTCCTTCACTTCTGTATTCACAACATTCTATCCCTCACACACTTTCATTCACTCACCTCCATGCACCCACTTACCTATTCATTGATCCATCCATCATCTGTGTCTTGGCTTGGGGAAAGGGAGCCGAACTGTTGAATATTAGCCACTGGATAGTTGGTTGTAGTGGTCGCTAGTGTGATCCAACCATGACCTGAGGTTGCATGTTTGAAATGCGTTGGTCTGTGTCCAACGTTTCTCACAGCTGCGAGTCTTAAGAGTACCAGCATTGATATTCCATACCAGTTGCGTTGGAGCCTATATAAGGAGAAGGACTGTCTGAGGGACTGCATGGCAGAAAAGGGTGGAGGTCTATTCTCTCGAGTGGTACAAGCTATATAGAAGATATTTGGGTACTTGGATTGTTGTGAGAGCTGGGAAGCCTGTGAGAGCTTGGGTGCTGACTGGTTTGGGAAGCCAGGTAACACTCTGGAATTGTCCTTGTGAATTCATAGCCCTGGCTCGGGGGTGACACTGTTGTTGAGATTTGGAACAATAGTGTCTATGGTTGGGTGGAACGTCCTTGGTCTACAACTAGTTTGTGTCATCTTTCATAAATATAAGTGATCTCTATTATGGTATCATTTACATGTATATGAATGTATTTTCGTTGTGTATATTTAATTATCGTTTAAATGAATCTTTAGACTATGCATGCCTGCTAGATTTTGTTGTGCATGTCATTAAATTCTTTTCTTTTATGCATCCTTAAATTTTTAAAGGTACCTATAAGATAAAATAAGTCCAAGGGCAGGATTGAAGGTAGCATGCCCCGACCTATGGGTGGCTGGGTATGTTACAAGTCCAAGCGAGAGACTATTGATTCAATATTTTTGAAATACTCTTTACCTTACTAAAAACATTTACCCAGATATCTTAGAATATCTAAGATATGGGATAAAAATAATGTTTTTTCTAAATAGCATTTTCCCCTTCATTGATTGGAGGATGCTCCAATTTCTATCGTTATCGAGGCTCAAAAAGTTAAATAAATAAAAAAATGGTTAAAACATCTCTAGAGGTACATTGCCTATCATAGTCTTCCTATATATGATCACCAATTGCCAATAGGTTGAATTTCTATCCTTCATCCCATGATTCAACACTATGAATGAAGAGGAAGATAAGTGATGAAGGTACATCACAACATGTTGTTGAAATACAATAATGGAAAGGACACATATTTATTCCACTAAAATAAGATGAAAATATGTAAATAATGAAAAATAACCTTTAAATTTGTTTGGTTTTTTCTTTCCCTACATTGTGAAAACTAAAGGTTAAGGTTGAGAGACGTTAGAACTTATTTCTTGGGCTCTCAATTATATGTGTTTACAGGTATCACATTGGCATTTTATATGGCAATTGTGATATGAGGGGTAAATTAGTGTCTTGATACAGTAACTTTTGAAATACTGAGAAGGGGGGTGAATCAGTATGAGCACTTTTACCACTTTTAACCACAATATATAAACTTCAAATTTATCAACAATATATCATCAATGTATCATCTATGATTGCATTCAATATATCATGAGCATATAAACATAAGCAGCATCACATCAATTACACTGTTCACCAGAATTTACGTGGAAACCAAATGGGAGAAAACCACAGAATGATTTTATTATATATCAAAGAATACATTCATTGGAAGCACCAACTTTCCAATTCTCCAGCTGCAACTGGAAGGAGGTCACAACCCCCTATTTAAAGGCTCCAACCTAAAGGAAGATACAACTTGTTGAATTCTTTGGATCCAACCAGAAAGAGGCTACAACCCCCTGATTCTTAGGCTCCAACTTGAAGGAAGCTCCAACTCCTTTTGTTCTCCGACACCAACCGGAAGGAGGATAAAACCCCCTTTCCTTGCCTCATCCTGCTTCCCTAAAATATAAGTGTAGATGAAACTGCCACTACCACAATTAATGCCAATGTCACATCCACTTGTAACCTGCCAACCTATCACTGTATCCAACCTATCACTGTCACCAACCTATCACCGCCACTGATACAAAACCATATCCTTTATCACCAAGAACATCTCTAAACCAGATTCACAAACATCACCAAGGCATGCCTCTATGAAGAATGTACTAATATCTCCTACATATCCTCACAAGATATGTATCTCAACCATGTATCGAATATATACCATACATTGTGCTAAACTTGTACATACCATGTATCAACCATGTACATCAACACTTGTACCATGTACCAAACTGTGCATCAATCATGCACCAAACCCTATACCATACCATGTATCAACCATGTACATCAATACATGTACCATGTATCAAACCATGCATCAATCATGCACGAACACCTATACCATACCATGTATCAACCATGTACCATATCATGCACCAAACCTGTACCATACCATCAACCATGTACCACCATCTACCATAAATAATGTACCATGAGATGTGCCTCAACCATATACCATATCACTCATGATATGTCTCAATCATCCCATACACCATATACCAAAATATACCATCAATAAAGCACCAAGATATCCAAGATAGCAAGATATGCTTCTAATCAATGTACCATAACATCCAATGCATGTACATAGCTCAAACATGTACCATAGAATATGTTTCACACCATGAACCAAATATGTGCCTCAAGCATATACCAATGCCTCAACAAGATACCAAAGGCATGGCCATCACATTATCAACATGTAACCAAGATATACCTCAAACAATGTGCCTCAAGTATGTACCAACAACCATAAACCATGTACCAAGAGATACCATCAAATGCATGCCATATCACTTATATACCATATATGACCAGTATCCAAAATGTGTTAATGTATCAACAATATGCCTCAAACATACACCATAACAACCAAGATCATATACCAAGTATATGCCTAACACATGTACCAATCATCACAAATATGCGCCTCTAACAATGAAAAATAAAAACCATACACAATGTACCAAGGATATATCTCAAGCATGTATGTATCTCAATCATATGCATCCATGTACGCAAGAGGCCTTCATGTCTTAATCATGTGCCAAACCATCCATGATAAATACACATAAAAGGATACCTTTACTCATGAAGAGGACCGGGTGCATATCATCTCAGACCAACAAAACTTCCTCAACTTCAGAATCAACAAGATGGAACCTTCTTCAAGATTTTTCAAAAGAATTCACTACTTACTCCACTGTGACCCAAGGATGTCTTCTACTTTCTCCACTATGATCCATGGATATCTGCTACTTTCTCCACTATGACCCATGGATGTTTGCTAATTTCTCCACTATGACCCGTGGATGTCCACTACATTCTCCACTGTGACCCACGGATAACCTCAAAAAGATAGTTTGATCACTTCAAAATTTCCCCTTTAGTTTCCTTCGTTGCCTCATACTTTTCAGACTTCGCTACCTCAGATATGCTATGAAATATTTACCAAAAAATCACTTCAAAGATAAATAATCATTGAAGTTGTGTGTGTTATTGTGAAGGACTTTGTGTGGTGTATTTATACTTTCTCAAGCTAACTTATTTCCTTACTTTAGGGATTTCTTGTTACAACCACTTTACCCTTTGAATAAAACTTGTAATTGTTTAGGGGCTTCATAACCATTTTTTAGGGATTCCAACATCATGAGGGCATATATCCCTTTCCGTGAAGAACCACATGGTGTACCTCCTATCATTGGAAAAAAAATGATGAGGACTATCCATCTATGGCTATGTTACCTTCAATTACACTATCCTTCATGTCCTTATTCCTTGATCAACTTTGGGTTCCATACCCACAATTTCGGGGCTTCATCTAGACTTCATCAAATGCACCCACTACATATATTCACATCAACCATTCTTTTTGGCATCAATGAAAACTAACTCTCCATCAATATCGATCGCAACCCTGGGGTATCTCAAACGTTCTAAGGGTTGACATCAATGACAACCAACTATCCAACAATCTCCCCCTTTGGAATTGATGGAAACACCAACATTGATCGAAACACTCATACTCTAATACTCATGATATCCCTGTGACCATCACTCCTTATCAATGTTTCTATCGATGTTTATATCCCCCTTTGACATCAATAGAAAAGGGTATCTCTCCTTGAGGATGCTCCCTCTATCTTCATGATTTTATTCTTTCTCTTCACAAGTTTCTCTTCTCATGTTTCTTTCCAAATTCCTCTTCTCTTTGATATCAATAACAAGGAGTGACTCCCCTAAAACTATACCTTCTCTGAATAATCCATTTTTGAATTCATGCACTTGACTCTTACTCTTCTAATATTTCTCTTTCTCTCCCTTTGACATCACGGGAAAAAGGATAACTCCCCCTGTTGATATGTCTCCCCCTATCTGCATGCTTCTACTCTTTCTCTAACGATTTATCTCCCCCTGACTTTGCTACAAGATGTAGAACAATATGGGACTTCCTACATACTCTTCCTTTCCTCTCTTCTAGTCCTTCTTGTCCATTGATGCTTCCTCTTGTAATCTCTGACATGTATAAAAATTGTTCAAAAATTCTTGACTTGAAATCTTCATGTCCTATCATGTTCAATGTTTAGACATCAATGACCATTTTTTTCAATCAATGTCCCTTTGATGATATAGCTTTTGCTAAAGGTTTCTCTTTCCCTGTTACATTGGGCCTTTCACTTCTTGTCTTATTGTGACCAACTAATTCCACTTGTCTAATGATTCCACTGATTCCAATTGTAAATATGATTTTTCATATATATGTGTAGACCTCCCAATGATCTCATAAATCCATCTCTATCCATATGTCATAGGTTGTCCATAACTCTACTACTCAATTGTATACGATGTTGACCCATCTATCACTGTATTATTATGAAGGATTCTTTGCGGTAACTAATCATCACATATTCATGTTTCTCAGACTAAATGAAATATGTCCACTGATCTATAATACCTCCTTAAACCTGTAATGAATATTTCCATACCTGAATAGTGTGTCAATAATATTCCTCTGATATATTCTTAGGAACATTGCTTCTCAATCGATCAATCTGTCATTTTGTACTTCTTCTATATGACTGCTTTGAATTTGTCTTTTCAAACACTTCAAACTGCTCAACGGATGGTTCTCTGATATGTAATAGATACTGCATAGAATCCCCATGTTCAATATTCATATTTACTAGGAGTCTCCAAGCTGGATGGCTTAGAACAATGGAGGAATACACCCTAATGCAGAGTAATCTTCCTCTTTGTTTGTAGATTCATCATCTCTTTGAAATCTGACTTCTTCCTTTTTTCCTATGGTTTCAATATGATCTTGCACTACAATTCCTGAGAGTACAATTTCTTGGGCCTGTTCTTTATTCACTTTCTCTTATTTTCTTTCTCACACTACTGCAAATTCTGCAATATCTAGGACATGTTGTTCATTCACCTGCTCTTCTTATCTTTATTTTCTTCTCCAAACCTTCATGTATCTGACATCGATGTTTTCTTTCATGGTGGGATCTATCATGCTTCTACAATTACAAGCTATGTGACCATAATTGTGGAATTTGTAACATTCAATGTTGTGGGGAGGCACATAGGTATTTATTGTCTGAACACTTATTCCATATGCTCTGCACTCTACAACCTTATGTCCAAAGTTAGTACAAATAAAAAATGACCATAAAATAAAATTACATACCTGAGAGTGAATGATCTTATTTGTGATGTAGTCCTTCTGAATTCCTACCTTGGTTGATCATGATCTTCTCTTCTGTTGATTCCTTCATCATAATGGAAGCTTCTTTGTTGCTTGAATGTGGAAGTTATTGTTGAAGATGTATCTCTATTATACTCATTTTTCTTTGATTTTTGATGGCCATGATTCCTTCCTTTCAGTACGTCTACATAACTCTTTCTCTTTTATTTATTCTTCCTTTCTGTAAACATGGAGTGCTTCTCTTCAACTTTCTTTACTGATGATGTGGACGTTTCTCTCTTTTAAATGTTATTGTTGAGTTTGATGATTTTAACTCTCAATGTGACAACTTCTTCTTCAAGCTTCTCAACCTCTTGTTCTTTCTTCATCATTTGAATCTTCATGACTTCTTCCATTATCTTTGCTTCTTCAAGTTGGATCTTCAAGGAGATGATTTATTCTTCAAGTCTTCTTTCTTGTTGACTAAATTCCGCTTCAAGTTGGTTTAAATCCTCAGATCTTTCCTTGAGATGATCTGTCAAATTATTCGCTCTCTTCTCTGCTTCCTTTATTTGTGCTACTCTTTCGACTTCCAAACATTGCTTCTCTTCCATCTAACTTTTGTATGTTTCTTCAATCCTTCTGGCTTCTTCCAGCCGAGCTTTTAGATTCACGATGACCTATTGGGATTTTTCAAAACTTTCTTGAGAATTATTCTTGACTAACTGTTCCTCAAGAGACTTTTTTTCTTCCTTTCTTTCGTCAATTCTTCTAAAGAACCGATGAAATCTGCTTCAAGATATATTATGCCTTCTTCACAATCTTCTTCTTCTGAATCTGTCTGACATAATGAGCATATTTCTTCTTGTTTTGTACTTGCATATTCTTTAGAATTCTCTATCTTTGTGATGGGAGACTCCTCAAAGTAGATATTATGTATCTTATCCCAAATTTCTTTATTTGATGAACATTTTCCATCTTTCTCTCTTACCGGATTAGGTAGTCTTTCCTAGATGAAATCCATTTCTATTTTGTTGTTTCTTTTAAATTCCTTCTTGGCTGCAGTATTTGGTTTCTTTGTAGCAGTGTATCCTGTAACAAGTGATTTCCAAACATCATACCCTTGTGCATGTTAAAATGTTTTCATCCTGATACTCCACATCTCATACCTCTGACCATTTTGACCATTGAAATGTGGTATTACATTTCCATACATATCGTTTCTCTCCATGATCTACCTTCCAATGGTTAAATTATTTCCTGAAGGAACCTTGCTCTGATACCAATTGTTGGGATACTAAGNGGGGGTTGTGAATCAATATGAGCACTTTTACTACATTTAACCACAATATATAAACTTCAACTTTATCAGTAATATATCATCAATTTATCATCTATGATTGCATTCAAAATATCATGAGCATATAAACATAAGTAGCGTCACATCAAATACACAATACACCATAATTTAAATGGAAACCCAAATGGGATAAAACCACATAATGTTTTTCTTATATATAAAATAATACATTCATTAGAAGCACCAACTTCCCAATTTTTCAGGTGCAACTGGAAGGAGGCTACAACCCCCTATTTATAGGCTCCAACCTAAAGGAAGCTACAACTCCCTGAATTCTCTGGCTCTAACCAGAAAGAGGCTACAACCCCTTGATTCTTAGGCTCTAACCTAAAAGAAGCTCCAACCCCCTATGTTCTCCGGAACCAACCTGAAGGAGGATACAACCCCCTTTTCGTTCCTCATCCTTCCACTCTAAAATATAATTGTAGACCAAACTATCACTACTACAATCATTGCCACTGTCACTTTCACTGCCACTATCACATCCACCTATAATCTATCAACCTGTCACTGTATCCAACCTATCACTGTCACCAACCTATCATTGTCACTTATGCAAAACCATATCCTTGATCACCAGGAACATCTCTCAACCATATTCTCAAACATCACTAAGGCATGCCTCTACCAAGCATGTACCAATATCACCAACATATCATCACAAGATATGTATCTCAACCATGTACCGAACCTGTACCATATAATGTTCTAAACATGTACCATACCATGTATCAACCATGTACATCAATACATGTACCATGTACCAAACTGTGCATCAATAATGCACCAAAACCTGTACCGTACTATGTATCAACCATGTACATCAATACATGAACCAAGTGCCAAATCATGCATCAATCATGCACCAACACATGTACCATACCATGTATCAACCATGTACCATATCATGCATCAAACATGTACCATACCATCAACCAGGGATGATTTTAAGGATGGAAATTTATTTTAAAATGTAGAAACCTTGGAGAATCCTACTAATCCTTCATATGCCAACCATAAATGTTTGGCAATATTTTTGTAAAAATATTCAAATTTCTAAGGATTTTATATAGTTTTTATAAAATTTTGGTGATTTTTAAGGTAAAATAATTTTATCCTATGGAATTCGGGCAAATCATTTTTAAAATACCGAATCTCTTTTTTGGAAAAACCATGGAAAATTAGCCCATGAGTGAAATTTAGCCCCTAAAAGCATCCATGCCATCAACCATGTACCAACATGTACCATGAGATGTGCCTCAACCATATACCATATCACTCATGATATATCTCAATCATCCAATACACCATGTACCAAAATATATCATCAATAAAGTGCCAAGATAGCCAAGATACCAATATAGCCAAGATATGCTTCTAATCAATGTACCATAAAATCCAATGCATGTAACTCAAACATGTACAATAGAATATGTCTCACACCATGCACCAAATATGTGCCTCAAGCATATACTAATGCCTCAAAAATATACCAAATTCATGACCATCAGATTATCAACATGTAACCAAGACATACCTCAAACCATGTGCCTCAAGTTCGTACCAACAACCATAAACCATGTACTAAGAGATACCATCAAACATGTGACATATCACTCATATACCATATATGCCAAGTATCCAGGATGTGTCAATGTCTCAACAATATGCCTCAATCATGCACCATAACAACCAAGATCATATACCAAGTATATGCCTCACACATGTACCAGTCATCACAAAGATGTGCCTCTAATAATGAACCATAACAACCATACACAATGTACCAAGGATATATCTCAAGCATGTATGTACCTCAATAATTTGCATCCATGTACCCAAGAGGCCTTCATGCCTTAAGCATGTGCCAAACCACCCATGATAAATACACATAAAAACATACCTTTACTCATGAAGAGGAGTTGATACATATCATCTCAAACCAACAAACCTTCCTTAACTTCAGAATCAACAAGTTGGCACCTTCTTCAAGCTTTTTCAAAAGCATCCTCTACTTTCTCCATTGTGACCCACAGATGTTTGCGACTTTCTCCACTGTGACCCATAAATATCCACTACTTTCTCCATTGTGACCCATGGATGTCTGCCACTTTCTCCACTGTGATCCACAGATGTCCACTACTTTCTCCACTATGACCCACAGATAACCTCAGAAAGCTAGTTTGATCACTTCATACTTTTCCTTTTAGTTTCATTCACTACCTCATACTTCTCAGACTTCGCTACCTCAAATATGCTACAAAATATTTACCAAAAACATCACTTGAAAGATATATAATCATTGAACTTGTGTGTGCTATTGTGAAGGACTTATTGTGGTGTATTTATACTTTTTCAAGCTAACTTCTTTTCTTACTTTAGGGATTTCTTGTTACAACCACTTTACCCTTTGAATAAGACTTGTAAATGTTTAACGACTTCATAACCATTCTTCAGGGCTTCCAACTTCATGAGGGTATATCTTCCTAACCTTGAAGAACCATGTGGCATGGCACTTATCATTGGAAACAACACGACAATGACTATCCATCTATGAGTATGTTACCTACAATTACATTTTGCTTCCTGTCATTATTCCTTGATCAATTTTGGGTTCCATAACCACACTTTCAGGGCTTCGTGTAGACTTCATCAAATGCACCCTTCACATATGTTGACATCAACCATTCTTGTTGACATCAATGACAACTAACTCACCATCAATCACGATCACAACTCTGGGGTATCTCGAACGTTCTAAGGGTTGACATCAATGACAAGCAACTGTCTAACACTAACATGAGGGTGATTAATAACAATTCTATATATACTAGCATTATTTTGATCATGAAAAGTTAAGTTAGGGTTTGGAAGAGAGAGCCCTAATGGCTTGGGTGAAGCATATTGGACTATATGTGCACTTAAAAAGTTTGGTGTTCCTCTCAAAAATTTCCTTTTCACTTATGTTTCTTTTACACCACTTACATATGAATAGAACAATATGTAGTATATGTGTTCGATGGTGGTGATATAATATAGAACGAAAGATCTCATTGTTCTTGTGATGTGCAAAGTTGAGAAACATTTAAAAAAAAACAATCCTTGAATGATGAATTAGTATACCTCTATCACCTTGTGATAGAAGGATATGTGTTGAACCCAAGGATAAGTATTTACAAAGTGATGGTTGATTAATCCAAAAATTTGAAAAAGGAGTGTCAATAAGAGTATTGCAAGTAAAAGGAGAGGAGAGGCCAATAAACAAACATATTCACATTGCAACCAATCAACCATTATTTTAGTAGGAAGCACATCTCCCTTGTGGTTTCCCCTATTAACACAATGATCATGTTATATTGTAGCTTATATGTTGTTGTGGGTCGCATCTCTCAATCAATGTGGAATTATATTTTTGTATAAAAAGACATTTATGTCATAGAAGCAATTCCAATACACAAATTTTAAACATATCTAACTTAGTAATAGACATTATTTTAATAAAACATGTAAAAAAGGCACTATATAGTAAAAGCTCAAATATGATCCTATGTGATTTCAAATATCACGAATATAAAAAATATATATCAAAAACAAATACTAATAACGATTCCAAAATATTATAAAATGGTTATAAGCATCATATTACAAGACACTACTTTTACAAAGAACACAAGTCATGGACATACCTTAATAGCAAGTAATCCCCACGAGTTTTCAATTCCCCTATATCTAAAAACAAATATAGATGGAGCGGGTATCGAGAGAACGTTACTTCCTATAATAAAAACTTATGTATTAATTAAAATTGAGATAAAGTTCACATTAAAAATATAAATATAATATGCCGCTAAACTTGTATAGAAAATCACCATCTTAAATGTTATTTCAACATTAATTTGATATAAAATTCATTTAATAAATTAAGAATAATGAGTGGTTAGATTATCCACAAGAGCAAAGAAGAAATTTGATAATTTGATAATTTGTTTGCAATTCTATGAACTAAACTATAAAATTTCCATGCATATCCTTACAACTTTTATTTTATATAAGGCAAAGAATATGCTACTCGCAACCCTGGTTAAATATAATTGTGTTAAAACCTATATTTTAACTTATTAATACTATTAATCTATAGTTATACCCATTGTATTTTTATAATGTGATTGTATCCTAACAAAAATATAAAAGAGTTGTCACTCAATATTTAACTCTTACACCATTTACCATACATAGTTTCGGTTGCATATCCAATTCGCAAACAATGATGTTTTTTTTTTTTTAATGTGTCTTTTTAAAGTGAGGACGAAGAGAGTAGGGTAAATGGGAGGTTTTAAACGGTATTTTTTTTTTTAAATTAATTTTAAAGGAGTAAAAATTTTAAAGTTATGGTTTTGTTTGCAATATTATTGACATTTTATGTCATGGTTTCAAATAAGTTGTAATTTTAATCAAAAAAATGGAGTGCTAATAGTAATACCATGTTTCAATGTTACTGATTCTTAAGACTATGGTTCCAAAAATGTTGCAATTTTAATCTCAAAAAAAGAAGGGTGCTACTAAACTAGCACCACCTTTCGATTTGTGAGTTGATTTTAAGGTTTTGGTTGCAATGGTACTAGTTATTATGGCCATGGTTTCAAACAAGTTGTAATTTCAAGCCTGAAAAAAAGGTGTGCCAGTAGTAGAACTACTTTTTGAGTTGGGGTTGATATGGAGGTTGTCATTAGCAACAATATGGGTTTTTAAGGCCCTAATTGCAAAAAGTTGTAATTTTAACCCTCCAAAAAAGGTGTTACTAGTAGCACCACTTTTCAATTTGGGGACTAATTTTGGTGTTTTGATGCAAAATATGGGTTTTTAAGGCTAGAGTTCTCATTTTGAGGTCAAAGTTCTCGTCAAGTCATTAACTACATTCTAGTCCTTGTAGAATTCCTAGCTATAGTTGGTTGAGACAAAAATTGGTTGATATATTTTGAAAAGTTTATATAAACTAACAATTGTAAGCACTGAAGAGAAACAATCATTATAATGTCAACAATGCTTCCTGTGAAAATAGCAATGCAATCTATTTTTCCTCTTTTGATATGTTTGGAGACAATGAAGAAGAAATTCTTGAAAAACAACTCGAATATTAGAAAACTTTTCCATATGCAAATTATTCCATTGATTAGGAATATGGAAATTTTGAAAAATCAATGCAATAAAGTTACAACTTCCCATATGCGTGTTTAAAGAGAGATATTGGTGATGAGTTTGGGATAATTAACAAAGATATGACATTGTATTTGAACACTAAAGCTTTTGAAGGTAGGAATACAATCTCTAAAAATGTTAGAAAGTTAGAAAGAATTGATGAACAAATTTCATAAGAACATATAATTGGTTTAGAGAAGGATTTTTTTTTCCTTTATCATATTATTTTGATGAGATTGAATGAGAAATTAACGAGAGAATAAAATCAAGACTTAGACCACGAGACATTAATTTTTCTTAGCAACCTTTTTGAACAAAAAATTGAGATGGAAAATGCATGGACAAAATTTGATGCGGAGCAGACATTGAAACATGAAGTTAAGGAATTCAATTCACATTTATCACCTCTTTTATCATATGACATTGTTGGTTACAAACACCTTGTGTAGTTAAATATGTAATGAGATAAGCATGTTGCTTAAATTTAATTATGAATGTGGTTACATTGAGCCATGGTTTGAGAATGTCATTAGTGGGTTATCTTCGGAGGCCGCATCTAGTGTCTCATCCTTCAAAGCTTTGTTGCAATGATTTCATTGATTAAGGAGAACTTGCATGGTTGAAAATTGCTCTAAAAAAAGTTATGATTCCAACCTCAGATCATTCCTTTAGCCTACTGCATGAATGGCTCCATTGGAAATGAGCATACAATTGAGGTATCATATGCAACATAGTAGTGTAGTGTAGGTAAGAATTTTCATTTCAATTTGCATAATTATTAAATTTTTGAATCTAATAAATATGGGCCTTGGAGATGAGTTGATGGTATTTGGTAGTGACTCCATGACCCAATGGAGAAGGGACATGGTTTGATTCTAGAGTTCTCAACAACCCACAAGGGGTCATTATCATGTAGTTGGATTTGAATGTTGTTGTGTTTTCCTTGTCACACATCAACCGAGTTATTTTGGTCTTTACTTTAACCTAGATTTATCCTAACTGGAAACCCACTTTCAGAATTTAAAGAGTGTCAAGTGATTCCCATATGTTGATCATGAAGACCTAGAAAAAATTGTAACCTGGCTCTAACATTATGGTTCTCCTTCTTTATGCAAAATCACCCAAGGTGATAGGTCTTCATCTAAGTTAAAAAGAGATACCAAGGAAGTAGAGCATGTTGATGCACAACCTCTCACTTGATATCCCCTTGTGTCAGTGCTACCCAACATTATTTGAAATGAAAAAAAAATTCATATGTTTGAGATATGGATAATTTTGTTTGAGAAACCATGGAAGCAATGTTAATCGATTGGTTAAAAAATGTTTGGAAATAAACATAGATTCCCACATTCATCATGGGTTTCTGTATTCCACATTCTTCATATATTTATGCATTCTACATTGATTTCCACATTTTTCATGTGCTTTTGCATGGGTTTTCATATTCTACATTATTTTCCTCATTCCTCATGGGTTTTCACATGTCATATTGTTTTATGCATTCGACATAGATTTCTGCATTCCGCATTGCTTTTTGCATTCTGCATGGGTTTCTACATCCTACATTCCACATTTCACATGGGTCTCCACATCTCACATTCCACATTTCTCATCGGTTTCCACATCCTACATTCTACATGGCTTTTTACATTCTACATGGGTTTGTGCATCCCTCATTCTACATTGTTTTCCACATTCCACTTTGTTTTTTGCATTCTACATGGATTTTTGCATTCTACTTTCTTCATTACTTTCCACCTTCGACATGGGTTTCCACATTATGCATTACTTTCTACATTTTTCATGGGTTTCCACATTATTCATTGCATTCCATATTCTCCATAATTTTCTTCATCCCACATTGTGCATGGGTTTCTATGTCCCACATTTCCTTTTTCATTCCACACAGGTTTCTATATCTTGCATTATGCATTGCTTTCAACATTTTGCATCATTGTTTTCATTCCACATGCCACATGGATTTCCCAAAGAAAATGTGGAGTACCTTGCCTTCTTAACTCTATCCAACTAGGTGATGACACATGGAATCCTATACTAAGGTGGACCTTTGACATGCTGACACTTGGAAAGCATGGGTTAATTGGTGGAGACTAGGAAGTGACATGGAAATAAGAGGGTTGAGCTCCATATATCTCATCTCTTACACATTCAAATATAAAGGAGAACCCATTTTCCTTATTGAAATCTCATATTGTCTCCCATAATGCAGGTGGGACAAATGAAGTGAATTTTATGTCAATGGATAAAATTGCATTCTAGGGTGAATCAATGGCCGTTGATTCTCCTTCTTTCAGAGGTCATAACTTGAGCTCCTGATCTTTGGATTGAGAAAATAGGAGCTCATTGGAAACATGAGAGGATGAATAATAAGTTGGTTGTGGTTTTAGAAGCTGAATCGTGTATGATCTTTCTCATATTTGCAAAGAATAGTCAGGTTCATTTGGTTTCACTTTGTAAGCATGAATTGGAACCTTGACTTCCCGAGTTCATAACTTGATCTACATATGTCTAAATTGCACAAACAAGAGCTCCTTGAAAATTTGAAGAGATGAAGAATGTATTAGTAATGGTTTCTTAGAGTGATATGTCTATTCTCATGCCCAAAAAAACAAAATACAATCATGACTATTTTGGGCATGTGGCATTAAAATACTTTGGAAAAGGTTAATTAAATGAAAATTTTGAAGATCTAAAGTGATACCTAGCTAAAGGCATGAATTTCTAAGTGTGATAATTCCAATGATTAATTTAACAAATAATTAAATGAGTGGAAAATCAATTTCATTAAAGAAGAGATATCATGAAGAATTGTTCCAAGGGAAAAAACCCTAACTTCTAAAGAGATTGCAAGGAAGATGGAGAAAACATTATAAAAAAGGATTCAAGGACATTCAAGGGGTTTGTACCAAAGAGATATTTTCCTCCACATTTTTGTAAGTAAATACTTTGGAGATTTACCCTTCACCTCTGTTATCACCAAAAAATTGCTCAAACAAATACATACAATGGATGAAAAACCCAACACAACATACTACCAATATTTATGGAAGGATCACATTCAATTTGGCAAGATACCCACAAAACTATACAAATTTTTTATGAAATTCCACGCGTATTTAGCAAAAGCAGCGCACGCACATATGTGCGAGATAACACTACGTACAACACACACAGTGCGCAACTGAAATTCAACAAACATGCGTGGATGAAAAAATGGTGCATTGATGATTTTGGTTAGGCCTTAGCCACTTCTGGGATGGAGTGGATCTCCCCCATACCCAAAATCGCCCTCAAATTCTTCCTTGGGATCACTGAAAGGGATGGGAGGTACCTCCAAAGGCCTCCTATTCACACTTGTAACTAGTTGATAAATATGTTTCCATCCTCCTATAAATAGAGGATCATTGTATGCAAAACAAAAGAAGAATCCATGGAATTGTTATGTTGTTCAAATTCTCTTGGAGAAAGCCATCTTTCCCTTGAGGCATAAGTTTGATAAAGTGTAGCATCGATCTATATTTACACCTCTTGTAAAGCTAAGCCTTGGTATTTTTCACCACGGTAGACTCGCCATTGGAGAGTGATAGCTCTAGTTTTTTGAGGGATCAAAGGACCCTCCCTTAGGAGGAATAGGGGATTCATTGTCCCATATTTCTCCTCTTGGTGCACTTAATTTGAAGATTCAATTATATTGGGTAACCATTTCATGTGTTCAATTTCATGCATGACTTGTTTATGTTAGTTTATCTTGTTTCTCATTATTAGTTTCTATTTTCTTGCTTTGGATTTTTTTTTCTAACTTGTAGGTCCACTAACTTGCTAAACATATTTTTGTTATGCCTTGTTAGCTCACTGGGGTAGTTAAGGGACTCTCTTTTGCTCACTCTTGTGAAAAAATAACCCATTACTCCATTATGTGAGGTTCCATTCACCTTGACATCATTTGTTACCCCTGATATGGGTAATCTTCCCTCACACCTAGTCTACCTCATGATTGATGCTCAGTCATGTAGACGTGGGGGCACCCCTTCCACCTCTAGTACCACAATGTATACTAGACCATATCCTTGTCAAGAAAATGGAAGTGTATACCCAAACCCATCATGGGCCATCACCTTTGATTGGGATCAACTTATCCAAGCACGACTGCCATCTTCTACCCCATTTAAAATACAGGTCATCGTGAACACCTTTACAGTTTATCGGTGTATTATAGATGACGGGGCATCCTCATGCATTGTGTCTTCATCATCTTGGAAACAATTATGCTCCCCTACTCTTATCCCATCGATGAATGAGTTAAGATCCTTTTATGGTAGAATATGTTCCCCATTAGGTATCTTACCTAATCTCCCCATTGAGTTAGGTGGTAAGACGGTTTTGATCAATATTGTTGGCATGGATGGTCCAGTGGATTACAATATTCTTCTGGGTTGTGATTTCATCTATGCCATGAGTTTTGTAATGTCTTCACTCTTTTGAGTCATGATATTCCCACATGAGGGATGCATCATAACAATCGATCAACTCTCCTACATTGATTCCACTCCATAGGATTCCCAGAATAACATCTCACATCATGTTGCTCACATTGAGTCCAGGCACTATGTGTCCACCGCCACTAGTCAGGTAACATCCACACCCCTTAAAAATGAGCCCATAACTCTAGAACCACCTCCTCACCACTTGGGCTTGGAGGCTGGGTAACTTCATTCAACCTTAGGGGAAACCAAGGATGTTTCTTCCCCCAAACCCAAAAGAAACCATGAAATCTCAACTGCATTCTTCCCAGAAGAGAAATAATTCTTTGAGGCCACTACTTCTTTTGATGATTATAGTGATAACCTCCATCTAGGTTCTCTTATCCACTATCGGTAGGGTCCTAACAATTGAATTGGTGCACCCTCTAATATTATCTCCCTTAATAAGGTCATTGCTCACTCTCAAATAAGATCATATCTTGTCACTGATAGGGATATCAATGACTCCAATTCCATTATGACCAATCATGCCCATATAGGAGATGTTTCCACACAGTTTAAAGTCCCAAACCCCCCAAAAGATATTACACAAAATAATGGATTTGATACTCTATTTCAAATCCTCTTTTGTGGATGTTCAACTTTAATTTGCTTGCTATTTTACCTTTGGTCCATAATATCGGGTATTTGGAAACAACCCTTCCCCTAGTCCTCATATCATAATATAGGGGGAAGTACCACTTCCCACCTTGGTCCCATAAGACTCATCTCTCAACAAAACACCAACCCACAGTATACCCTTCATGGGAACCATTATAACACCACCTCGTGTCCAGTTCCCCTAGACATCATGCGATTACAATCCACATGGCCTAATCAGAATGATCCACCAAGATAGTTTCATTACTTCTTGTGGAAAGGCCCACTTAGCCTTTCTGATTTTCAGTTCCCCCCATCAGGAAACATGGCCTCCCTTAGGGAGTGATTTATTTGGGAACCCATAGTTCCTTGACCTCCTTCAGGGAGTGCCTTTTCTAGGAACTCATTGTTCCACAACCTCCTTCAAGGAGTGTCTTTTTCAAAAACTCATTGTTCCACGACCTCCTTTAAGGAGTTCCTTTTTCAGGAACCCATCGTTTCTTGGCCTCCATTAGGGAGTGCCTTGTTTGGGAACCCATGGTTCCTTGGTCTCCTTCGGGGAGTTCTTTTTTCAGGAACTCATTGTTCCACGACCTCCTTTGAGGAGTGCCTTTTTCAAGAACCCATCATTTTGTGGCCTCCCTTAGGGAGTTCCTTTTTCGGTAATCCATGGTTCCCTGGCCTCCTTCAAGGATTTCCTTTTCCAGGAACTCATTGTTCAGTGGCCTCCTTCAAGGAGTGCCTTTTCCAGCAACTCATTGTTCCATGGCCTCCTTCAAGGAATTCCTTTTTTAGGAACCCATGGTTCCCTAGCCTCCCTTAGAGAGTGCCTTTTTCTAGGAACTCATCATTCCCTACCCTCCTTTAGGGATTACCTCTTCTAGTAACTTATTTTTCCTTGGCCCCCTTCCAGGGGCACCCAAAATTTTCCTCAAGGGACCATTTTTCCCATCAATCTCAAAAGCTCAGGTATGCTTACTCACTATCATTTCTATCAAATAACGGTCATATGTTATTTATCATCATATATTTTTCACTTTGGCTATTTTATGTTTGTGTGTGCAGGTACTTGGTCCAACAACATACAACCCATTCAATCTTGGCTACCCTATGGCCCCTTCAGGTATATGTTCAAAATTGGCATGCACTCATGCCCTTTGAAAAAAAATGCATATATGAGTTACACCCCTTGAAATTTATCCTTAGGATCCTCAAACCAGACTCTACGATACCATCACCTCCATTTCATTCAGGTAATCTCAATCGGTAGCATTCTTACCTCCATGAGTTGTCCCACATATATTTACCCCTTGGCATATTGACACTCATTTTGTTCTATCCATTAGGATCGAGAGTCCTGGTAGTGTTACATTCCATAGTAAGAACCTCATACTTCTTCCTCATCATCATTCTAACCACCTCATTATGGACTCCCAAATCATGTTCTTGGTTACATTAAATGCACCTCTTGTTGGTTGTGGAGCATCTTCCTGTTTCGTAGGTCTTTGTTTTAGGTAGTGTTTATACCCCATGAGGATTGTACAGCCCTCCACGCTGGGGGGGGTTGCAGGGGGGATTTCCCCCCTTATGGGGTCTGGGGGAAAGAAAGCCCCTAGTGGGGGTTCAGGGTTGAAGCCTCCTAAGGAAAAATTGTCTTGTAAATGCATATTGTAGTTTCATAGTAAATCTGGATCGTTCATTATAAGGTTGCAGATCTGATGATAGAAGTTATGTTAGGGTTTGTTTCCCTAGAAGGCAACCCTCTTTTATGAGGGAAATGTATTGTGGCTATGCATCATTGCAAATATTATATTCTGAGAGAGGAGACTATGAGAGAAAGAAGAGGAAGTTACATCAGGTGTGTTGTAGGTTGTATCCCTTCATTTGTTGGATAATAAAAGGGAAGGACCTGGAAATTTATCTGGTCAACGTAGCCCACATTGGGTGAATCACATATATTTGTGTCTCTATTGTGTTGTGTATATTCTATGTTTTATTTCCACATTTGTTTTAATTTTATTTCTCCACGATCCTATTTTTCTAACACCTCTGCATTATCAATAACCCTCCATATCATCCAACATCAATTGCCCATATGCAATTTCATCCTCCATCCATATACCTAGTATAGTAACCCACCCATGGGGTCCCCACCCTTCATTAATTACATTCCCCTACTTATGCCCCATGAGGCTAGGCCATTCTTCACTGGGGCACCCGTTTCTGTGTGTGTACTTTAAACCCCATTATTCTTTATTTATTTAGTAATTGTATAAAGCACATTTCAAGTTTCAACAAGTAGAATAGATTTTTTCCATCATAGTTGATGTCATTTTTTTCCTTGGCACACAAAAACCCATGTCGCCCTTGGTTGGGGCATTACACTCTGATCACCATTTATACAAAAGTATCCCTACAATAGACCAAAATATCGAATTCTGCCGACACCTCCATCCTCAAAATCTGTATTTTGTCCCATCATCCACCACTTTCCATTTTTACACCTTCAACACGATTTACCTAAATATCTGGTCATCCCCCTCACACCAAATCATGTTTTCTGGTTGTTTCCATCATCCCATTTTCTCCAACCAAGGGAAGTTCTTGTGTCCCCTCTAGTTTGAGCTTCATCCATGTCACCAATTCATCCATACAGTTCTTGATACCTTTTTTATTAATCCACTATTAAGAATACTTTTGCTTCTTCCAGTCACATCACCTTCTGTTTCGACATCAACACAAGTTTCTAGGAAGGTGGCAATATCTTGGCTCTCATTCCACTATCAATGAAATCTTGGATGGCATAGAAAGAGTCCTCATTTATTTATGATGTCGTTGATCCCCATAACATTTGATTCCAACAAAGTTTCATGTTACGATGGGTCTTACTATGCAATCGTTGCAGTTTTTTGTAGTTGCCAAAGACCTATGAATTTGATAGGCCATCAATGCCACCGAGTCATTCACCACTTGATTCAAAGATAGTCCATTCCATAGAATGGTCATATGTCATTATTGATGCCCCCGAGGGAATTGCAGATATCTAGTTCATCAAAATTTTTTAGTTACACTCATATTGTTTTGGTTTCATGACACAAGCATGGGGAATGCCATCCTCATTTTTACAAAGTTACAGCTTTACATTTTAGTTTTCAGAGAATTTTGACACTATTATGAATCCCCTCTTCCTTCGATGGGACGTTTTTACAATCCCTCTTCAACAACATCTACAACTCTCCTATTGTTACAACAATTTCAGTAGAAAGAAACATTGATGTATTTCGACTATACGTATGATCCTAACCTCACACATTAGGGGGAATCTATTATCACCAAAAAATTGCTCAGAAAAATATAGACAATGGATGAAAAACCCATCACAACATACTACCAATTATCATGGAAGGATCACATTCAATTTGTAAACATACCCACAAAACTATACAAAATGGTTATGAAGTTCCACGCGTATTCAGAAAAAGCAGTGCATGTGCTAACACGGAGTACAACGTGCACAGTGCGTGGAGTGTGTGAATGACAAACAGAAAACCCATGCAGATGCAAAAAAAGCACATTGATGATTTTTGGCGGGTTTCAATCACTTCTGAGATGGATTCGATCTCCCCCATACCCAAAATCTCCCTCAAAGTTTTCCTTGGGATCACTGAAAGGGATGGGAGGTACCTCCAAAGGCCTCCTATTCACACTTGTAATTAGTTGAGAAATATATTTCCATTCTCCTATAAATAGATGATTATTGTATGCAAAAAAGAAGAAGAATCCATGGCTTTGTTATGTTCTTCAAATTCTCTTGGAGAAAGCCATCTTTCCCTTGAGCCATAAGTTTGAGCAAGTGTATCATAGAGCTAGATTTACACCTCTTGTGATTTTAAGCCTTGGGTATTTTTCACCATTGGAGAGTGATAGCTCTAGTTTTTTGAGGGATCAAAGGACCCTCCCTTAGGAGGAATAGGGGATTCATTGTCCCATATTTCTCCTCTTGGTGCACTCAATTCAAAGATTCAGTTCTAATGGGTGACCATTTCATGTGTTCAATTTCATGCATCACTTGTTTATGTTAGTTTATCTTGTTTCTCGTTATTAGTTGCTATTTTCTTGCTTTGTATTTTGTTTTCTAGCTTGCAGGCCCACTAACTTGCTAACCATCTTTTAGTTATGCCTTGTTAGCTTAGTAGGGTAGTTAAGGGACTCTCTTTTGCTCACTCTTGTGACAAAAAAACCAAAAAAAACTCTCCTCATCCATTAGTCATTTGTCATGCTATTTGTATTGGTGTTATAACTAGTGCAATAGGGCTTTGAATAATTGTTTCTCTATTTCCTTCCTCCAAGATCTTTCATTCATTCCTAGCTCTAAGATGCACATCCTTGTTCATGAAGAGCACACGTTTTTATTTATTTATTATTTATGTCATGGAGATTTGTAAAGGCCATGGAACATATAGTTTGTTTATATATAAACAAGTTACATCTGGGATCTGTTTTTTGAAAAATCTCCTCAGAGAACTACTTCAAGTATCATATAGTTTTTATGGATATATCTTGAAAGAATATTGAGTTGATATTTGAGCTTTGAGTATGTGATCCTGTTCAAACCCTTTTAAAATGAAAGTTATAGTTTGTTATAACCCAAAAATGGTACAGCTATACTAAATCCATAGGTTCACTTCATTTCACTCTCTCCACCACATTCCACCTCCATTAGACCTCAAGAAACACCTAGTAAAGTTTCATCTTAAAAAACACTCAATGCACTTTTTACCCCTAAAATATATGTTTCCAATGTGGAAATCACCCCCAAAAGCTGCATTGACCTATAAACCCACCAATTTTCACTGTTTCCACTCAAGATTTTCTAGAAAAGTAAAATGATTTAAAGTGGACATATATAAACCCTAAAAGAAGTTGATAAAATTGATATGGTCAACAAATCATTGTTTATTATAACCATGTCAAGGGATTTTAACCACTATTTTTCTTATAAAAACTAAGAAGTCTCTCCATTTTTCATATCATCCATCCATAAGTAAGTACATCATGTCAGAATTCCCCTAGGGTTCAAGATAATTCTTTTATCTTGATAGCCATATGGCACATCCAAGTTACTTGTATCCATATCAAAGGGGATCTACCACACACTTAGGAAGCAAAGAAGCCTTCTAATGAGGAGGTCTTGGAGCCACTTTCTTCAGAGATGTTCTTCACATGCAATATTGTACTATTGCTTCCATTGGTTATAAAGTTCATTCTACATTCTTTTAAATATTTTTACTCATTTCATGGCTATGGTTTCTTTGTTTATTTCCTTTCATATGAGTACATTAGGATTTTAAATAGTGTAGATCCATCATTTAAAGTGTGTTTTATGGTTTAATATTCAGATTTGTTTGTATCTAGAACACAACCTCTAGATTTGGGAATTCACACACCTTTGTTGTAGATTCCCACCAACAAATTAACAAATCCACTAGGGAAAGAACCTATTTCTCTTCCCTGTTTGTGGGTGTGTGTTCAATTCATTGTACCCCCTCAATTTTTTAGGTTTTGGATCTATTTTTCTTGTTGTTGTTTTTTGTGTTGTGTATGTAGGAGAAATTAGGTTGAAAACCTACAAATCTACCTTGGAGAACAACTCCCAACCTTCATAGGTGTTGATCCACATTCATGATCAAATAGTTTTTTTCATTTAACTATCCATAAGATTCTTCCATTGTTTTTATTTGTTTTTTCCCCCTTAGTCTTTTTCTCCTTTATCAAAATGTTTCCAACACTTATCCAAATTCAAGAAATACAGAGCGGGGGTAGAACACGTTTTGGAGCCGCATGTCTATAGGTTTGCAGATCCGAAGTCTGTAATCACACGTCCTTCAAAATGAACTTCCCATTTTTGTGCTCCCCAAATTGTACCTTTTTCACTTTTCAATACTTAACCACTTTTCATAAAAGAAAATGCGGGGTCACTTACCATCTGATAACTCTTTCTCAAGTCTATAGGTCCACAAGTCCATAGGTCTAAAGTCTCATATTATCCAAAATGCATTGTCTACTTCTTCGATGTACAAAATGACCACCTCCCATACTTAGCCGCATTTCTAGTTTTAGTGTAGACCTCCTTACTTTTCCTTGTGTTTGTGTTCATAGGTCCGTAGGTATGGAGTCCCACATTATACAATTTTCACTTTCCATCACTCATATTACACTCTCATAATTAATATTTTTCATCTGCCACGACATCACATCACCACTTCCCATCAAATTTATTATCCCCACCACATCAGCTGCCACTTTTGTAAGCATAATAATGTTATTAAATTTGTGAAACATTCGTAAACCTCACAATAAATTCAAATCTCTTGCAAGCCAACAACATTAAAAGTAAGATTTATGTTGATTGAACTATCAGGACAATACATGGTGAAATTAAGTAAAAACTAATATTCCAAGCTGTAAATATTGATAGTAGCACCACCTATTGCCAAAGCCAAAATCATAGAAAAGAACATCAAGTAAGAAAAATGAGTTGTATTATGGAAACACACTAAACACACTTAGGCGTGAGGATAAAAATTTTGGTGGGAGAGGGCATACAATTACTACAAGACTCTTTCTCCAGCTGAGAAGAAGATGAACTTAGTTTGGACTTTAGGTATAGCATTAGCAAGTTGCGTTCCAGAAGTAACAGACTTCAAATAATTTGTTCAATGGTGTGCAAATAAGTTCACCTATGAGAAAAGAATGATTCAGTTGCAAGGAAATCAACCCATTTCTTTAGATCCTTTATCATTTTCCATAATGCTACAACTCCCTACATCTACCTTATAGTTTAAGAATGAATATGCCGATGAATTTCTAAAACAACATATAGGACGCAAGAGGTTTCTAAGGAATTATTTGGAGGACCCAAACAGTAACTCTGATATTTCCAGGATTGAGGTAACTTCACTAAAATACCCATGCAGAGAGTTTGCATGGTTTTTTGCTCATATTATTGGTTTGGAATCTACTGCATTTGTACCAAGAAATATTATATATCCCTGCATTCTTCTTTGCATGAGAAATCCATTGTAGACTGGGGTTACCTTATTTTGAGTGAAGTTTCTTTCCAACTAGGTAATTTGAAAAATAATCGAAAATTCTATATGACTTCTTACCTCATATGTGCCATTTCTTATGGTCATGTATTTCAAGACTTGTCAAGGGAAAATAACATTGATTTTAAGATGGAACCAGTTTATGTATGGTATTTGACCTTGTATAGACACAAATCTCAATATAACTTTTACCCTATTCACAACAATTCCATTTCAAAGTTCAAAAAATTTATTTTGGCCCTAATACGTCAAGACTATCTCTTGAATCCTCTCTAAGAAATGAGTTTATGAAACTTCTGAAGAATTTATTGTTATCAGGTTGTTTGGGGGTGAAGAAAAGCCTTTTATTCTTCCATTTTATGTATCAGATAAAAATTTTGTCAAGGAAATGTGCAGGTAGTATAAAACATGGGCCCATTTCTTCAATGAGAGGAGGAAAAATAATTCATACCCCTACCATGGAAAATTGGAGAATTCATTGTAAAACACATAACTAACCTTAATGAACTTGCATGCCATCATGACTAGCTGGGCTTAAAGGAATCTAAATTTATTAAGGATTTTGACCCATATGACAAGTTCACTACACATATGGAATCAATCGACTATTATTCATATTTCACTAAAGTTGAACAATTTCCAGAAGGTGGTAGAGACAATTTAGATCTTCTTGAAATCGTAGCAGGCTGGGTTTCAGATCACATGGAAGAAATAATCAACACTAATAAAGGTTACTGACAACATGGTAGGAAAGTCATAGAAAAAAACCCAAATTCACAAAAAACTTAACAGAAAAGTACTCTGTCAAGAAAAAATATATAGAATCAGTGGTATTGAAATGAGAAATGCATTAGTTGGATGTTCAGATGATGGTTGTGATAAAGACCCACCAAGGAAAGATATTGAAAAATCCCATATGGTATGTACCTCTGTAAAAATAAAAAGGAATATACCAACAACATGGTTGAGCATAACTGAAACCTAGGAAAGTCTACAAGCAATGGATATTGACGAGCTCATTGAAGAACCAAGTTGGTCTACACAAAGACTACTGAAAACCAGAGAAAATATTGAAGCCCTAATTACCCAGGAACCGAAAATCTTTGAGGAGGAATCTGTTACTTTGCACCACGTGGCCTACAATTGTGAATCCAAAAAAATTTTACTGGAAAAATCCAATAGAAAATATAAAAATTCATCAGAAAGATGGAAATCATCAATTGATTTTGATGGGGTTGCACCATCGAAAATTGCACAATTCCACGGTGCAACTGGAGAAGCTTTGAAGAAGTCTATGGATACTATGGAAAGGGATAATTCAGAATTGAAACAAAATATAAAAGACTTAGAAGTGATCTTAGTGCCAAGACCTTTATTTCCAGAGCCCTTGAATGCAATTTAAGCCACACTTGTGTTAGAAAAAATTCCAAAAAGAAACAATAAATGTAAAGGCTCCTCGAGTTTATTAAAAGCAATAAGAAAGTATGTTGGGGATGAAAGATATAAAATAATCAATATGATTCAAGAAATTTGGGACCTTTCTCAAAGTATCTCTAGTTTTCATCAAGAATACAAAATTTCAAGGAATATCTGCAGAAATACCTAGAAATGATGAAGGATTTTACAGGAAAGTTGTGAGTACATTCTCAACAAAAGTTTCGAGCTTAAGTGGAGGCTCATAGAAAAGAACAAAAATTTCCTTTGACTTTCCATATGAAACAAGTCAATGCATGTTGGTTGAGACAAATTAAATATTTGAAAGAAATGATAAATGAGATAGATGTTTAAAAAAAAATGATTTGTTCCTTAAACTTGTGGATCTTACGCAATAACTTGATGGTCCCAATTTATTGATGGATACAATGATCTTATCAAAGGAAACATTAATGGGACAACTTGATGCATTAAAGGTAGCTTGGGCAAATAAATTTACCGAAACAATAGAGTTTTTTGAAGGAGAAGTTGAAAAATGGTTAGTCTGGTATATCAATAGAAATGATGAAGTTGATGACACGTTGCATCAATTGGGTATGGATCTGAGAGAATTTGAAAAATGAATTATTTGAAATTAAAACTAGGCATGGGATTATCGTAGCTCCTTTGAGGGAGTATATTGAGGAGTGGTTGAAGAAATCATTAATCAAAATTATCAAGCCAAAAAATCAAGAAAGAGTTGCATCGGTTATGCCACCTCATCCACAACATGCATCTACAAAAGAGGCACCTCCAAGAAACTAAAAGGTTAGGAAAAATTTCCATCACAGGGAGTTAAGCAACAACTTTGTTCCTCACTTTTAAGTCTATTCTTCTTCCACGATAATTTCTGATATTGCTTTCTATTTCTCAGTATTTTGTGAAAAACAGGGTGACTCTTGATTTTTTTCCTCTTGTCTTCTAGGACTTTTCATTTTATGGTCTGCGAGAGCCCCATCCCAATCCTCTTTGAAGGGAGAATACATATATTTTCTTTAAAGACATTTACTTTGTATTTAAATACTGATTTTATATTTTGAGTCTAAGAGAACTACTTGGGATACTACATTACTGTATTCTCAAAGAATTTAATTTAAATCTTGAGATTCCAAATGTTTTATCCATCGCAATCTTTTTGGTGTTTAATGAAATGATCATTTAAAGTTCTCTTCTATATGCAGTCCATTTTTCTTATCTCTTTATTGTGGATATTGTTTATTATCTTGATGAATTTTGTGATGGAAATCTCATCCTTCTATTTATCATACTCATTTGTATTTCAATTCTGAGACTTTTGCGAATGGAGTTATGATAAGGTGGTTCTTTCGAAATCATCGCATCAGTTTTTATTCAACATTTTGGACCAAACAAATGTAGTCCATCATTAGGAAGAGTTTTTAAGATATAAAGGAAATCTGAAAATCATCAGGTGTATAAATATGAAAAGTTTTTTTAGTAAAGACCCTATTAATAGTATAGAAAACTTTTTGTTCAATAGGATCTCCCCTCTCTCCTATCATAGCCAATTTATTCATGGAGGATTTTGAAAGCAAATACCTCATTTCCTCACCCTTTCAACCCAAATACTGGAATAGGTTTGTCGACGATACTTTTGTTATTTGCTCCCATGGTTATGACAAATTAAATGAATTTGCAAATCACCTCAATAAACAATCCAGTCACATCAAATTCACTATGGAGGTTGAAGATAAAGGTAGTCTTCCCTTTTTGGATGTCAAGGTCACAAAATGACTCGATGGATCCTTAGCCCACCAAGTCTATAGGAAGAAAACTCACACCGAACAATACCTTCATGCTGAATCCCATCATCACCTTGCCCAAAAATTAGGGGTTCTCAACACCCTAGCCACTAGGGCCCTCAAAATCTCTGATGATGAGCACCTTGATGAAAAAAAAAAACCTTCTCCTCAAGGTTTTCAAGGATAATGGCTATAAAAAACATCAAGTGCTTAGAGCCTTTCATAATGCCTCTAAAAGACCTAGAAGTAAGACACAAACTAATAATGATGTGTCCAAAGTTTTCTTACCATACATACAAGGAACAACAAACAAACTTGCTAGGATTTTGAAGAAGAAAAATATTGGGGCAAATTTCAAACCCATAAACACTATTAGGAATTCCCTTAGGTCAGTCAAAGACCATATTGATCCCATTAAACAAAAAGGTGTTTATATGATCCCTTGCTCATGTGGTAAACAATACATAGGGGAAACAGATTAATCCTTTAGAATCAGAATTCAAGAACACACAGTTGATATCAAGCACAATCGCACTCGTCCCTCGGTGTTGGCAGAACATTCAGATAAAACAAAACATCATATTTGTATTGAATAGGCCAAAATTCTTGCCAAAGTAGATCACTATCACAATAAAAAATTTAGGGAAGCCATCGAAATCGAAAAACAACCAAACAATCTAAACATAGATGATGGTTGGAAGATCAATCAAAATTGGATCCACAATGACATATTCTAGAAACTGATTAGTATTATTTGATTAATAATTGATTATTAATTTCTTATGTCTTATTTATTTTTAATAAGACGACTCTTTACTAAAAAAAACTTTTCATATTTATACACCTTATCATAACTCGATTCGCAAAAGTGTCAGAATTGATATACTGACCCTGTATGGACAGGATACAGCTCATAAAATCCGACATTTTGAGCGGATGCGATTGCAATTAGCGAGAAGGAAATCTGATCTAACTTTCTTGAAAAGATGTAGAGATGTCGATTTGATTCCTAATTTTGCTAGGATCATTCATAGACTTCACAATAAGAGAAACGATCGTATTTTTCACAAGGCTAGCATTTCATTGCTCCGGGGTGAAATCCATAAAGCAAGGTTTAAATTGGATAACTTGTCACCTAAACTATTTGAATACCGTACCGTAAACTATTTGAATACCGTACTACTCTGGAAAACATAATCTAACCATATCTTTGGGCAAGAATAGATGCATGTTCATCGTTAAAGGCATCGAAATATGAGGAAATTTCTGTTAGTAAGAAATGCAAAAAATTCACTCACCTCGAGAGCACACAAAACCAGATCCGGATGCATAAGAAATAAACTCGAATGTCACAGGCAACAACACATTGATAAACATCACGTAAACAGGCATGCGCTCTCTGAAGAAACAATCAACAACGTTGAACCACCTCCACAACACAAGGAGAATTCTACAAACCTCGATGGCAAACTGCTTACACAACACAAATTATATTATTAGTAAAATCAACACTGCCCAGAAGAATAGCCTTAACGAAATCATGACTGAATTAATTAAATAGAATGATAACAATAGTCCCCAAGTAAAAGAAAAATTAGGGTTTTTTTTCTAACCGCATTTCTTCCAGATCCATTGTTCAGAAAACAAATCTTAACACTACGATTAACAATGATGAAGACAATAAGGGCGCGAACAACCGTGATATAAAAATCCATGGTATGGACGTTTCAAAAAATTACACCGCAGGTAAGAATGGCAATAACGGTAGTGTTTGCAGCCACTGTGAAAAGAACGGTAACATTAATGTCAACGTAAGTGTCCAGGACAACGGTAAAAGTGGATCACAGAATCTGGATTATACCAATACCATCTGCGATTTAAATCCGATTGCTAACAACCATGATAAAAATAGTAAGAGCATGGACATTTCATATACTGGCAGCATATATAAAAACAACGATATTGTTTGTAGCCTCAGTGAAATAGGTAGTCCTACTTATCAACTTGCAAAATATCTGGCCATACACTCAAACCCTTAGTTGGCAATACCAGCTCTTTTGTTAAAGATTCCACTTTCTTTGTAAATAAGATCAAAGATATTAATTTGGAAAAGGATGACACCCTTGTTAGTTTTGATGTTGTTTCTCTCTTTACTAAGATTCCCATTGATGGAGCTTTGGAGGTCATCAAGAAAGTCATTGACCAAGGTACTGCTGAGTTAGTTGAAATTTGTTTAAAATCCACTTTCTTTAGTTTCGAGACAGACATTTATGAACAAACATGTGGGGTTGCAATGGGATCCCCCCTCTCTCCTATCATAGCCAATTTATTCATGGAGGATTTGGAAAGCAAAGCCCTCATTCCCTCACCCTTTCAACCCAAATACTAGAATAGGTTTGTCGACGATACTTTTGTTATTTGGCCCCATGGTTATGACAAATTAAATGAATTCGCAAATCACCTCAATAAACAATCCAGTCACATCAAATTCACTATGGAGGTTGAAGATAAATGTAGTCTTCCCTTTTTGGATGTCAAGGTCACAAAAAGACTCGATGGATCCTTAGACCACCAAGTCTATAGGAATAAAACTCACACTAAACAATACCTTCATGCCTAATCCCATCATCACCCTGCCCAAAAATTATGGGTTCTCAACACCCTAGCCACTACGGCCCTCAAAATCTCTGATGATGAGCACCTTGATGAACAGAAAAACCACCTCCTCAAGGTTTTCAAGGATAATGGCTATAAAAAACATCAAGTGCTTAGAGCCTTTCAGAATGCCTCTAAAAGACCTAGAAGTAAGAAACAAACTAATAATGATGTGTCCAAAGTTTTCTTACCATACATACAAGGAACAACAGACAATCTTGCTAGGATTTTGAAGAAGAAAAATATTGGGGCAACTTTCAAACCCATAAACACTATCAGGAATTCCCTTAGGTCATTCAAAGATCCTATTGATCCCATTGAACAAAAAAGTGTCTATATGATCCCTTGCTCATGTGGTAAACAATACATAGGGGAAACAGGTCGATCCTTTAGAATCGTAATTCAAGAACACGTCGTTGATATCAAGCACAATCACACTCATCCCTTGGCGTTGGTAGAACATTCAGATAAAACAAAACATCATATTTGTATTGAAGAGGCCAAAATTCTTGCCAAAGTAGATCACTATCACAATAGAAAATTTAGGGAAGCCATCAAAATTGAAAATCAACCAAACAATCTAAACATAGATGATAGCTGGAAGATCAGTCAAAATTGGATCTCAACACTAACCACAATGACATATTCTAGAAATTGATTAGTATTATTTGATTAATAATTGATTAGTAATTTCTTATGTCTTATTTATTTTTAATAAGTCGGCTCTTTACTAAAAAAACTTTTCATATTTATTCACCTGATGATTTTCAGATTTCCTTCATATCTTAAAAAATCTTCGTGATGATGGGCCACATTTGTTTGGTCTGAAACGTCGAAAAAAAAAATGATGCGATGATTCCGAAAGAACCACCTTATCATAACACCATTCGCAAAAGTCTCAGAACTGAAATAATGACCCTGTACGGATAGGATACATATAAAATATGACATTTTGAGAGATGCGATTGCAATAAGTGAGAAGGAAATCTAATCTAAGTTTCTTGAAAAGATGTAGAGATGCCGATTTGATTCCTAATTTTGCTAGGATCGTTCATAGACTTCACAATAAGAGAAACGATCGTATTTTTCACAAGGCTAGCATTTCATTTCTCCCGGGTGAAATCCATAAAGCAAGGTTTAAATTGGATAACTTGTCACGTAAATTATTTGAATACCATACTACTATGGCAAACATAATCGAACCATCTCTTTGGGAAAGAATGGATGCATGCTCATCGTTAAAGGATGGAAATTTATTTTAAAATGTAGAAACCTTGGCGAATCTTACTAATCCTTCATATGCCAACTATAAAATGTTTCGTGATTTTTTTGTAAAAATATTCAAATTTGTAAGGATTTTATATAGTTTGTATAAAATTTTGGCGGTTTTTAAGGTAAAATAATTTTATCTTATAGAATTTGGGCGAATCATTTTTAGAATAGTGAATCTTATTTTGGGAAAAACCTTGGAAAATTATCCCATGAGAAAAATTTAGCCCCTAAAATCATCCATGGTGGACAAAGTGGTTAAGTGGAAAAAGTGGTTCTAGAGGAAGCTACTTGGAGAGTATAAATACAAGAGAAAGGGTCTCCCATTAGTATCCATTGAGAATATTGAATATCTACAAGTGAATGAGGTAACCAAAGGAAACATAAGGCGAATTTTAGAGGGAAGATGAAGTAAACAAGGCCAAAATTCAAGGGAGGATAAAGTCTTTTGATGATGCTTTCTAAGGTATGTTATTTACAGGTCATCTCACCATTTTTGCACTAACTTTTTTTCTCCAATGATTTGGATAGTGAAATTGGGAGGTTGTTGATAAAACATATCCAAGTAATCGTGAGAAAAATTTCAGCTTGTGGGTCATTGTATTTTGGGAGTTACACTCCGTGTAAAATAGGGTTTGTGGCCAGTCCTAAAACTAGTCTAAAACAAATGTTTCGGGTAAAAATGTCATAACTTATTCATAACAAATAAAAATTTAGTAAGACCAAATGTATTGGTTATAGTACATTCTTTATTATGTTTTGTACCATTTTAAGATCCATAAAACAAATATTCCATGTGGGGCATGCTCTACAAGTTCGCTCTCTAGAATAATCCAGAATTCAACAAGGTATGTCATTTTTGCTATAAATATTTTTTTGGGAGGTTCATAGCAGTGAAACCTAGAGGAATTTAAGACAATACATTGAAGCACATTGTGTATTGTTTTCAAATATTTATTCATTACAGGTACATAGTTATTATTATTTCAATTTAGGGTTGTTGACTAATCCAAAATTAGTCATGTGAGACTAAAGTAAAGTTTGATGAAAATGCTAGTCTCTTGTTGTTAAAGTTAAGGAAGGTTTACAGGTATGTGATCATATACACTCGGTCGGTTACATAGTTACAAATCATATTTGGATGATGAAATTGATGAGGGATTTTGGTTGAGGTATGTTACAGATAGAGGTTGTATAACAGTGAGGTTGTGGAACATGGTTTGATGTAATGGTTTATGGTATCTGGTTGTGGATAGTGTGATGTATTGCTAGAGAAAATTTGACGGTTATATTGGTATATGTATTTGGTATATGGTTGAGGTACATGTTGGGTACATGGTTCAGACAAGTAGTTGATGAGTTGGCACATACATGAGGTGTATATTTGATGATGTTGGTACATCTTGATGAGTCATAGTTGATGTGTAGTTGATGCATGATTGGTACATACTTGGTACATGGTTGGAGGAACTTGTTAGTAGTATTGTTAACACATGTTTTATGGATGATGTAGCATACTTGTCTTGGTATATTATTAGAATCACATATTGATCTTGGTGATGATTATGAGTTATTGTGATATGCTTGGTTAAGGAACATCTTGGTGATATTGTGCATATGGTTGAGAGTTGTCTTGGTGATTGATCTTGGTGAGTAAATCTGATTTGGTTGATAATATTGATGAGACAAGTTGTTGTGATAGGTTGTTTGGACAGGTTGTTGTAACATTTTATTTGTACAGGTTTGGTGCATGATTGATTCACTTGTTTATGGTAGAGGTTGAGGTACAGGTTGATGCATGGTACATGTTGGCACATGTTATTAGTACAGGTTGTTTACAGGTTATTGGTACAGGTTGATTATAGGTTTTATGGTATAGGTTGTTACAGGTTGTTTGGTGTAGGTTGATTGGTACAGGTTTACAACAGTATATCTCACAGTGATAGTGTGACAATGGTTCAATCATTCTACTTATATTTCAGGGTGGTTGGATGGGGCAAGGATAAGTGGTTGTAGCCGAAGAAAATAGGGGGTTGTAGCCTCCTTCTGGTTGTAGACATAGAATTGGGGATTTGGAGCTTCCCTCAAGTTATATCCTGAGAAACTAGGGGGTTGGAGCCTCCTTCCAGTTGTAGCTGGAGAATTGGAAGTTGGTGCTTCCCTGAATGTAATTCTTGACATATAAGAAAAACATTTCCTAGATTTCTCCTGCATTGGGTTTCCATGTAAATATTGGTGTATTGTGCATTGTGTGGATGTGTTTGTTATTGTTTATTATGCACCGATGAATGCTAATGCTCATGATACAATAAGATATTGATAATGAACATATGAACATGGTTGAATAAGTAAAAGAATATACTTTGTGGTTTAAAGGATTTATAATTAGTATAATTGTTCATTACTGATTCACCCCCCCCCCCACCCCCTCTCAATGATCCAACAATTGGTATCATAGTAGGTTCCTTCAAGAAACAATTTAACCACTAGAAGGAGATCATGGATTATTTTGAGAATGGAGTACCATTGTTTAATGGTCAAAATGGTTTAAAGTATGAGATATGGATGGAAGGACGAAAGTATTTTTAAAGGAACAGGGGTATGATGTTTGGAAATCAGTTGCTACATGATATGATAGTTCAAAAAGGGAAAAGACTACAGCCAAGAAGGAATTGAATAAGAATATCAAAATAACAATGGATTTCTTCTGGGAAGGATTACCTTATCCGTTAAGAGAAAAGGTTGGTAAATGTTCATCATCCAAAGAACTTTGGGATAAGTTACATAATGTATATTCTTCACCCATCACAAAATCAGAAAATGCCAAAGAAGATGTAGGTACATAACAAGAATAAAGATGCTCATCATGTCAGACAGATTCAGAAGAGGAAGAGTATGAAGAAACAAAAGTTGATTACAGAGAACAATTTATCAGTGCAATTGAATATCTAAAGAAAGAAAGAGAAGAAAACAAGTCATCCAAGAAAGAATTGATGAAGCAAAAGGAAAGTGTTCAAGGTTCCAAAAAAGATCAACAGGTCATCAAGAATTTAAGAACTTAGCTAGAAGAGGCCAGAAGAATTGAAGAAACTCTAGAATATCAAAAGCAATGTTAAGAGCCAACATAGCAACACAAAAGAAAGAAGCAGAAAAGAGAGAAACAATACTGACGGACCATCTCAAGGAAAGAATCGATGACTTAAACCAACTTGAGGAAGTGTTTGGTCAAGAAGAGATAAGACTCGAAGAAGAAATAATTACATTGAAAATCCAACTTGAAGAAGCAAAGAGAATAGAANAAGCTCAACAAGAATGTTGAAGAGACATAAACGTTTACATCAGCAGTAGAGAATGAAGATAAGCGCTCTAGGTTGCTAGAAAATAAGAATGAAGAAAAGAGCAAGAGTTATGAAGAAGTACTCAAAGGAAGGAATCGTGGTCAACCAAAATCTAAGAAAACTAATAAAGATACATCTTCAAGAAAACCATCCATGTTCAAGCCACAAAGAAGCTTCAATCATGATCATGATCATGATCAGTCAAGGCAGAAATTCAAAAGGACTACACCACAAAAAAGATCATTTACTCCCATGTATGTAAATTTATTTTATGGTCATTATTTTTATTGTACTAACTTTGGACATAAGGTTGCAGATTACAGGGATTATAAAACAAATGTTCAAACAAAAAATGTTTATGTGGCCCCACGCAACATTGAATGTTACAAATTTCATAACTATGGACACATAGCTCGTGATTGTAGAAGCATGATCGATACTTCCATGAAAGAGAACACCAATATCAAAAATAAGAAAGTATGAATAAGAAAACAAGAAGAACAGGTGAAAAAAGACCAAGTCCTAGAGATCACAAGATTGGCAATAAAACGAGATGAAGAGAAATCTACAAAGAAAAAGGAAGATGTCAAATACAGAAATGTTTGCAAAAGAAATAAAATAAAAGGAAGATAGGTAAATAAGGAACGGGTTCAAGAGATTGTACCTTCAGGTATTGTAGTGAAAGATGAATCCACAGACAGAAAAAAAAAAAAAGTCAGAGTTCAAAGAGATGATGAATCTACTGAAGGAGATGATGATGACTCTGCATCAGAGCAAGAATTTTTCTAATCCATCTGTCTTAGAGACTCACATGTAATATGAATATTAGACAAGGGGAGTTTATGCGGTAGCTGAGAAAGACCAGAGAACCATCCTTCGAGCAACTTGCATATTTTGAGTAGATAGATCTAGAGAAGTCAGTTAGCAGAAGTACAGTATGATAGATTAATCAGTGGTAGTAGTGAAGACTTAATGATAGTATAGTGATAAATGGGTCAGAATTATGGACAATTGTGTAGCAGATTCTTGGCAAATATGGACATAGATGGATTCATAAGAACACTTAGTATTTTTAGACAGATATAAGATAGTGGATGAGAGCATGGATTCATAGATTGATTCAAAGACAAAGGAACATTATCATAATGGATGATAATTACACAAGAACTTTAGCAAGCTTCGCTACTTGATTCTCTACTGGGTCTTCCTCCTTTTGCTCTAAGCCCGTCACAGAGTAGAGTGCTTTGTTGACTGCTTCTTTTACTCCAACCTGCTCGGTGAGTAGTTGTTCCTTCTCTCTATGGATTTGTGCTTTCTCTTCTTTGAATTTTGACTGGAGGGTAGCCTTCTTCTGCTGCGCAATCCTGCATTGCTCTATCATCGCTTCTTGTGCTTGCTTTAGGACTACCGTGGCCTATTCCTTTTCTTCTTGTGTGCGACAAAGGTGAGCTTCGGTTGCATCGGCTAGTCTACAGAGTTGGGCAGGCTCGTCTCCCAACTCTGTTTTTGCTGATGGCGAGGGCATAGTGGACACTGCGCGTCTAGAGTGAAGGGCTTGTTGAACTCATCTCAGCTCTATCTCAATTCTATCATACATGGATTCTTGTTTGGCTTCGTTGTTCTACAAAATGTCTTGCAAGGCATTTAATACATTTGCGATGATGAAGTCTAAGTCATCAAGCGTGAGCACAGTCTGTAACTTGGTCTTGCTAGCTTTGGAGTTCTTCTGTGAGGTAGGTTTCATGAGATAAACCTTTCTTTTCTTAGATGGATGAGTCTCATCAATAGGATCCCTAGGCATTGTTAATTTTCCTTGCTTCTACTAATCTTCTTTCCCATTGTTCTCTTCTTTATCTACTTCGTCGTTACCTCCTCTTCCAGGTGATTCTGAAGTATTTTCTTCTGATGCACTGCTTAGGTTTTGTACCTCTTCTATATTCGTCCTTCTACTGGTTCCAGGTGTGTCATGTTCTTCGCGAGTGGCCTCCGGGATTCTGATTAGTTCGAGATCAGACAATTCTTTGGGGTCAACAGGGATAAGGAGCTCTGTAGGCCAGTCCTTAGTTATCTCTTCTAGGTCCTCTTCTGTGAGCTTATAGTATGACTAAAGTTCTTTTTTACTCTCGTCTGCGCACACAGTGATATAAGTAAAATGCCGATCTATGCAGAACTTCATAAGGGGCCTGAACCGGTGTAGAGTGTTTGGCGTCATACGAGGGACAGCCTCAATGGCCCTCTTTAACTGCAGATAGTAGGTATGGAATACTGTGTTTGACTGCCATTGTTTTCCCATATCGCTCTAATACCAGAGCATGGAGAACTTTGCATTGAGCGGCTCGAACGACTCAATGTCGAGGAAGGTCGCACCTTCCGACATCTCCCAAGCTGTAAACACGATGAGGATCAGGAGCCAACTAAAGTGGAACTCATAGACCTAATCCTAAGCTTCAAAGAAATCCAATTCTAACTGGTTGACTAAGTACTTTTCCCAATTCATCTGTAGTCCTTCTACGCATTTTCCAGTGAGGTCAACAACGAACCTTGTGATCTGTGATGGTCTGTTCTTTCTCCCTAGCTTCCCTACGATCAGCTGGCAGGCCAGGTGCATTGCGCCATTTTGGATGGAGGATACCTTGTAACCTTGCATCCCCTTTTCTACATCGCCATAGGTATCCTTAATCCTATGTGCCAAGGCATGATCTGCAACCTTCCATGGGTAGAAGTCTTGTGAGTCTGGTCCCTGCATGCTTAATCCAATGATCCTATGGATCAGCGTTGGGTCAACGATGATGCATCTGTCTAACCAAAGATAGCCGCCATGGTAGCACGATAGCATAATCTTAATGCACGTGCTAACTTCCTGGTGCGTTCCAAAATGCAATATCTTCATTACATCCAGGACAATTGACTGCGCGAGGTTCATAGTCCATGGTTGGGGGATTATCCTTGAGTTCTTCCCCTTCATCCTAGTCAAGTACCTATGAGGGGAGAGCATGCTTTGGTTCTTGCGATCCCCTAGGTTGAAGTCACTGAATTTCAATGTCATGAGCTTGTCTAGTTGGATTCGAACTGCACATATCCCCTTCGGGAGGTATGCAGTAACTGTAATCAAAGTTCCTTGGGACACTGTCACGACTCACCATGCCGTCCAGGGGCAGGATGTAATCAGGAAGGATAGATGGGATCAACTTCACATTTTCTAAGTCATCTTGATGCTTGGTTATTTTCTCGGTTGCAGCTCGGGATGGTCCAGATCTGCAAGTAGTCAATGGAGAGGCTTGCACCCCTCTCGTCGATGAAGCTTGAATCCCTTCAGACATTACTTTTTCGGCCATTAGATTGATTAAGAATTCTTCTATAGAACTTTCAATTGTGTTGAGTTCGTTCGATATACACGCTTGATATTGGATACTCATGTTGATGAACACCCTTTCAACAGGTAGCAGGGTCTTAGGAAACACAACACCGAAACAATGAGTTCTCTTGTTGGTGTGGATACAATTTGTAAAAGTATTCTCGGTGCAACAGTTGACGGAATAAGTAGACAATGGTGTAACAGATCTCTCCAATGGGTGAAAAGCCTTCATCAATGCAGTTTTGTCCATTACGGCACGGTCCCAATGGCTTGATGGAGAGATTTTTGGCCATAACTATTGTTTTAACCATTCGGGGCATCGGTCTAACGGTTATAATGCTTCCAAAAGTCATATCGCTCTGTCATGGAGAAGTGTCACTTGGTGCTATTCTGATATCTCGACGAAGTTCCAGTTTTGCAAACCTACCTTCTACAAAGTCTCCTATGGATTTTCTTGTAATTTCTCCAACTTTGCCTTCTTCTTGCTGATCATTCTAGCTTTCTTCCCTGTGATCAACGTCTTGGTATTCCTCTTTCCATTATGATTCTTATCTGTACTGAACATAGTAACTTCGCGCTGATGATATTCTGTCATAAGCTTCAAGGGTAATACGTCTTTTCTGTTTGGAGTAGGTTCTCTACTTTCCTGTATAGATAGGTTCTTCAAGTCTTCCTACATTTTTCATCTTTGAAAACCCAGTCTCTGGTCCTAAGTTGCTTCGACTTGTCCTCCTGTTCTTCTATCAAGCGTGCTATTCTCCTAGTCATGAAATCTTTTAATTATTTCTTTTTCTGTTCTAGTGCCTTTTCTTCTTTTCTCCGGATACGATCTCTCTCAATCCAGGGTTTTCCTAATAACATAGAAAATGGGGCGTTGTTCTCAATAAATTTAACAACCTCAAATTCTTCCTATGTCGAAGTTCCATGAGCACGCATAGAGGTCTGGGTAAGTCTTCCACATAGGGTTATCATTTTTCCTCTAAAGAATCCTATTCCTCCTAATGAAGGAACCATAGCAGGCCTTCCCAAAATTTCCCAAGTACTTTCTATCATGACATTCACCTGTGTTTCCTCATCCAAAACACAGTCTATGTCGAAGTCTCATATTCTTGCTTCTATAAACTCTTTTTCTTTGAAGATCTATGACAAGTTGATATTTATGTGATCATTCAAGTTTTCTTTTATTTGTAGTAATACAGTCTCTGATTCTTTCTGGGGTTCTACCATGGTCTCAGTTTCTTGGCCTTCCTTAGGGTTTTCTAGTCTCATATTCATTCTTTCAACCTTAGCAATCATTCTAGTGAAATCCAAAACTTCATGGTCCATAGATTTACAACAAAGACAACTAGGTCTTCTATCAGGGAAATCCTTAGCAATATGGTCCGGTCTTCTGCAACTGTAACAAAGATTTAATCCTCTCTTTCTCTTAAATGATCCCCAACCTTTTCTGTACTACGTGTTGGTTGTGGAGCTTGATTATCTTCCTGACTCAGAGGTCTTGTGTTTTTTAGCCGTGTTTATACCACATGAAGACTTTACACCCCAGAAGTATGTACACTCTTCCACGTGGGGGATTGCAGAGGGGGGGTACCCCCTCTGTGGGGTCCGGGGGGCCTATCGCCCTGGCTGGTGGGTTCGAGGGAAAAGCCCCCGAAGGAAAAATTTCCTTGTAAAAGTATATTGTAATTTCATTGTAAATCTGGACCGTTCATTATAAGGTCGCAGATCTAATGGTAGAAATTATGTTATGGTTTTTTTCCCTAGAAGGCAACCCTCTTCTATGAGGGAAATGTATTGCAACTATGTATGATGGCGAGTATTGTATTCTGAGAGAGGAGACTGTGAGACAAAGAAGAGGAAGTTACAGCGTGTTTTGTTGTAGGTTGAATCCCTTCATTTGCTGGATAATAATAAAGGACGGACTTGGCAAATTCTCTGGTGGATGTAGCCCACACTGGGTGAACCATGTAAATCTGTGTCTCTCTTGTATTGTGTATCTTCCGTGTTTTGTTTCTGCATTTGTTTTATTTTATTGCTCCGCGGTCCAGTTTTTCTAACACTATGCACTAGGGTCATAGTAATTAACCTGGAAAAAATTCTTCCTAGGATCTTGCTTCCATTTGTTAGTCCGAACATTCTTTCTATGCATAGGGATAACATATCTTTCATCAGATCTACTCATATCAAACCTTTTTGTCTTCTAACCTTTCCCTAGTTTTCAAACCAGGACAAAATTTATCAAACATACCTAGATCCATACTTTCGAAACAAAAATTTCCACTTATCTTACTTTTCTCAGAGCACAAATCTTTCAAATCTTAAAAAATTTCACTGTTCTTACCTCTTTTAGAGCACAAAGCATTCAAATCTTACCTCTTTTCTTCATATTTTCCTCCTTTCCTAGCATAGAACTTCATAAATCAAGTAGAACACTGCGCACTAAAGCAACAGATCTATGCACAGAGCTTTCTTTATTTTCCTCAGTTCCTAGCAATCACAGTTTCAGGTCCTAGCAACAGAACCATTTGTTGGCATAGGGGCAGACCTAGGGTTCAATGATTTAACAACACACCAACAAAACCCCAACTATTGACCCTTTCGGCAACACCTGTGAAGCATATGAAGTCTCACCCAAGGTAGAGGTAGGGGTGGTTGCATGACTCCAGTGTCTGCAACCTTAGCTGAGACACATATCTGTGATTACAACACCTTAACATAACACTTAACAATTATCATTCATTAGTATCTAGCCTTTATTTACTTCACAGACAAAACCCTAATTACAGAGAAATGTAGTATTCACTTAGATCTACCACATCTAAACCCTTAGCATAAGGAAACAGATCATATCTAACATTCATTCACATCACTAAGCACTAAGCTATCATATCATGTCCATCCAAACATACATTACTACACTAAGCATTAACCATATGAACAATAAAACAATCACAATGCACAAAGCAACCATAACACAAGATATACGTGGTTCATCCCCAGCCTGGGGCTACATCCACCAACTCTTCTTCTCTTTATTATCTTTTGTCAATCATCTACATGCACAGAGCCACAAGATCCTATTGCGCATAGGACAAGAAATCTGCACACACCTCGCCAGATCCTCCTTCCCTGAGCTAGGTTATAGCACAAAGCCTTTACACAATCTCTTACAATCACTTGCACTTAGCCTTGCAAGCTTCACACAGTATGCACAAAGCATGTACAACTATCACTTGCACTTAGTACATCATCACACAAATGTCTATATCGTCCTTCGTGTCTCTTCTTACATCGCCTAGGCATCTATTTATACATTACAAAATGGGCCTAAACATGGGTAAACCCATGGGCTGACATCCCCATACCCATTACATAAGACCAAAACCCTAAAAAGGGGCCAAGATTCCACAATCTTTTCTTCGATTGGCGCTCCTCCTTCGACATCCTGTCGAAGTCCCAAAATAGGTCAAATCAGACCAAGGATATCCAAAACTTGGTCAAGGACCAACAGAGGAAAAAGAAAAAGGGAAGCGGGAAGAACAAGAACAAATGAGAACAAGAATAAAGCAAGAGGAGAAATCAAAATGAAAGGAAGAAGAAAGGAATAAAAAAGAAGAAGAAGAAACTAAAACTTAGGAGGAGGCTCATAACATTGATCCTATGGATACTAGGTCATTTGAATATACTCCTGGAAGCAATTTGATTGGAGGCCATTTTACTTTGGGAGAGATAGGATTGGGAGAGTTTACTTCTTCCAAATCTGATAGAGTAGCCAACCTCAACTCATTCATCTTTGACAAGGAAAAAGGAAGAATTATTAAATAATATCACAAGAGATTTGTCATTCCTAGTGTTCCAGTGCTTGCAGTAACCACAAAAATTCCAGTGATTATGGATATTAGGGAAGATCTCATATCTCTAACCTTTCCAAGAGTGGAGTTCACACAAACCTTCAAGAAGAACATTAGATACATGACCAAAGAAAGATAACAATATAAATCTAAAATCAAAGATTTGGAAGAAGAGGTCATGTATTACAAAGGAGACAAGACAAGTATATTTTAATTCAAATCCTATGCCAATGAAGTAAGAGAGGAGTCAAAGACAACATTAAAACAATTGTACATTAATCTGAAGGATTTCTAGGATCTATATATGTAGTTGTTAACACTATTCAACAAAGTCAAAACTAAGAATGTAGAGCTACAAAAAATTTGTATAAGCATGGATAATCTGAAAAGATGGACAAAAGAGAACCCAAATGCACCTCAAGAGGTTCCAAGAATGACTAAGAAGGAAAATAAGTTGAATTATGTAGCACTCATTAACTGATACAGAGAAGGGGAGAAGTTAGAAATTGATGTATCAAAATCAATAGGAAACTGCACATGTCGATACGGTTACCAAGAAATTGATTAAGAGATGCAAGTTGCCTAAATTGGAAATCTTGGCCAACTCAAACCAACATAAGAAACACTTATAGAACTAGAAGCATCTCTTCATCCAAGATAAATATCCATAGGGATGGCTCAGCGAGTCACCAAGGTGGTGTTAAAGGAACACATATCAGTACCTTCCAGGGATAATAACTTAATAAGTTCCTTTTAAGTCACATTGAAAAAATATATGGATATTATGTCTTTATATGTAGACACCTATGAAGTCACATTAAAAAAATTCTCTTTAGGAGAGTGATAATAATTTATTCTTACCATGAGGTGTGGATTGCATGCTTTAAAGATAAAGTTGAGGGATGAGTGTAATATTTTTTCTTTTAATGCATAATGTACAATGTAGGAAAAGATAACTACCAATGGGAAGTCAAAAAGATAACTACCAATGGGAAGTCAAGAAGTCCTGAGAAAAAGTTGCAAATTATGAGCTATATATTTCGAAGAAATCTTGGTAGAAGAGTCTCTTACTTTTTGTAACATTTGGAACTATTTGTGATATTTTTAATGAGAAGAAGCCCTCAGGTTCATTTCAGAGGAGAATTGATTTGGTGTTGTGTGATGTGCTTTATTTTTCCACAGTTTGATGTACTTGCTATGAACTATTTCCATCTTTTGTTTTGTCATATTCACTATTTTAAGGTTATATTATTCATATGTCTAACTATTATGATGTGAGTTTATAGCTTTACATTCTATTACTTTTTGGATGTTGTTGTTCTAAGTTAATAAATAAACAGTTAATGAATTACATGTTGTTCCGACTACTTTGTTCACCTATATTGTTTATTATTTATGATTTTCTTCTTTTCTTTAACAACTAATTGTTCATGTGTAAACATGGATTTTTTATTCACTTTCCATTTACTTTCACTCCTAGTTAAGATATGTTAGAATAGTTTGCTTTCAACACATAGATTAGATGCATTTTGCACACTACACTTTGCATATCAATCACCACATACCCATTCATTTTCAGTAATAGTTGTCGAACTAAAATCTGAATAGGTCTCCCATTTTTTTAATATATTTATTATTTCATTTTTTTCAAAAACATTATATTTTTTAAATATTTTAATTTCTTGTATCTAATTTTCGATTGGTTAATATTAATTATGTGATTGAAATGTTTGATTAAACAACATTAAATTGATTTACGTGTCAATTTAAACCAAAGAACTTTTGTCATTTGTGATGGAAGCCCATAAATGGCGTTTACTTAATCTTCAAAATTTTCCATTATTCTTATTTTTAATGATGAATTTTTTTTAAAAAAATTACATTAATATTACACATATTCAACTTGTTAAGTCTATTGGAAGATATTTATTACTATACATATTTAAATGGTGCTTATATTTTCTTATTATCTTTTTTTCAAATAAATTTATTTTCATAAAGAAGACTAAATTATCGATTAATCAACTTTTTTTTTATATTGGTTAATATTAATTATGTGATTGAAATGTTACTAAAATATTTATTAACCAACATTAAATTGACTTAACTGTTAATTAATTGGCGTCTTTTTTATATTGCCTAAAATTGATCACATGACCTAAACACATGTACAATGTTGATTAAATGTGAATGTTAATAGATGTGGTAGGAAATGTCGTGGTGTGTGGTGTAATGCTAATTGACCGAACTTTTAATCTCAATTAATCAATATTCCCCCCTATAAATTTAAAAAGGTAGATCACTAATTGCATTAATTAATCAACATTACACCAACATTTGAAATGTGAAGAAGTGAAAAGTGACTTAAAATGTAGTAGTGCGTTGAGACATTTTCAATGAGACATCAAATTAAGGAATCAAAGTTTGTAATGAAAGTTATGGCCTTAGGAACGTGATGTTCCAACTTAGCTTTCCAATGTCTATCTTTATTTTTCCACCTTAATTCTCAATTTAAGGTTTTTTGAACATGATGTTCCAACTTAGCTTTCCAAGGTCTACCTTTATTTTTCCACCTTAATTCTCAAGTTTAAGGTTTTTTTGTCTTAGATTTTGTGTATTCTAAGATTTATGCTTAATATTGTAATAATTAATGTTTTTTATTCTTACATGGAGTTGGAGCATCCCTTGCCATGGATAAGAAACTATCTTGGCCTCCAATGCCTTTCTGTGTAGGATCCTATAGTTTCAAAGATTAAAAGGAAGCACAAGCTAAAGCAAAAATCTTAGTAACTTTCCATTTCGGGGAGGAAAGATTCCATAGATACGATCCCTTGAAAGTCGTCAGTCGACACTAACAAATATACAAATATTGATGGAATTATAAAACTAAAGTATGGAAGGATGAAGAAATATATAGAAGAGATACTAACTATGATGAAATAATTTACAGGGTGAGAGGAAACACCAAACCAAAGATAAAACTAAGAAGGAGAAGGAAAAGAAAGAATCTACAACTAAGGCAGTAGTTGAAAAATAAAGTTTGGAAAAGAAGTACAAGCATTAAGACTTAGGCAAGAATAAGAAATTGTAGCGGAGGTTGTTGGCATAGGGGCAGACCCAGGGTTCAATGCTTCAACAATGCACTAACAAAACCCTAACTACCGGCCCTTTCGGCAACACCTGCGAAGTAGATGAAGTCTAACCCAAGGTAGAGGCAGGGGTGATTGCAGGACTCTAGTGTTTGCAACCTTAACTGGGACACATATATGTGATTACAACACCTTAACAAAACACTTAGCAATTATCATTCATTAGTATCTAGCCTGTATTTACTTCGCAGACAAAACCCTAATTATAGAGCAATGTAGTATTCACTCAAATCTACCACATCTAAACCCTTAACATAAGGAAATAGATCAGATCTAACATTCATTCACATCACTAAGCACTAAGCTATCATATCATGTCCATCTAACCATACATTACTACACTAAGCATTAACCATATGAACAATAAAACAATCACAATGCATAAAGAAACGATAACACAGGATATATGTGGTTCACCCCCAGCCTGGGGCTATGTCCACCAAATCTTATTCTCTTTATTATCTTATGTTGATCATCTACATGCATAAAGCCACAAGATCCTACTCTGAATAGGACAGGAGATCTGTGTGCACCTCACCAGATCCTCCTTCACCGAGCTAGGTTACATTACAAAATGTCTATATTGTCCTTCGTGTCTCTTCTTACATCACCTAAACATCTATTTATAGATTGAAAAATGGGCCTAAACATGCGCAAACCCATGGGCCGACATCTCCATACCTGTTACATAAGCCCAAAACCTAAAAATCCCTAAAAAGGGGCCGAGATTCTGTGATCTCTGCTTCGACTTACGCTCCTCCTTCAACAGCCTGTCGAAGTCCCAAAATAGGTCAAACCTGACCAAGGATCTCCAAAACTTGGTCAAGGGACAAAAAGCCCCTAACACTCACTTGTGGCTCGTCCCTAGTCACTCTGATTTGGTTAATTCTACCTCAAAATCCTCAATCTTGGCTCGAGCTGCTTCGACCTATTGTTGCGCCAAGGCCTCCTGCTCGATGAACTCCTGAAGAACTGCCTCGTTCATAGGTCCTTCCAAGCGTTGGTAAACTGTAGTGACTACTTTCTCTAGTTCTGTTCCTTGTCCTTCAATCTCCTCAAACAGTTGACAAGCTGCATCCTGGACTGGCTAGAGCCTCTGAGTCACTTCCATGACTTTTCTCTGTATGGCATGGAATTTATATTGAACAATGCGTTGTTCCTGTGATCTTTTCATTCTTTCAACTGCAGACAAGAGCTTCAACTGTGCTTGTACCGTTGTTGCTTGCTTCTTTGCCTCCTAGAGTTGGGACTCCAGTGTCTTTAGTTCAGGGTCTTCAGTAAGTCACTCAAAAGTCTGTGCACTATGATCACTAAGTTGTTTAAATTCCATGGAGAAGGTATTTATTCTCTCAACTGCGCTCTGAGCAGTTGCTTCTCTTTTATCCTACACATCCCGTAGAGTGTTTGGCACTGACTGTAGCTATACATTTGTTATTCTCTGTTGAAGTTGTTGAATGGCTTCAACAAGCTTCGCTACTTGATGCTCTATTGGGTCTTCCTCCTTTTGCTCTAAGCCCGTCATAGAGAGGAGTTCTTTGTTGGCTACTTCTTTTACTCCAACCTACTCAACGAGCAACTTTTCCTTCTCTCACTGGATTTGTGCTTTGTCTTATTCAAATTTTGACTGGAGGGTAGCCTTATCCTGCTGCAAAATCCTATGTTGCTGTATCACTGCTTCTTTTGGTTGCTTCAGGGTCACCATGGTTTGTTCCTTTTCTTCTTGTGCGCGACGAAGGTGAGCTTTGGTCGCACGGCTAGTTTGTGGAGTTGGGCAGGCTCGTCTCTCAACTTTGTTTCTTCTGATGGTAGGGGCACAGTGGACACTGTGCATCTGGAGTGAAGGGCTTGTTGAACTCCTCTCAGCTCTGTCTCAATTCTATCATACATGGCTTCCTGTTGGGATTTTTTGTTGTGCAAAATGTCTTGCGACGCATCTAATATAGCTACGATGATGAAGTTGAAATCATCGAGCGTGAGCATAGTTTGTAACTTGGTCTTACTAGCTCTGGATTGCTTCCATGAGGTAGGTTTCATGGGAGAAACCATTCTTTTCTTAGATGGATGAGTCTCATCAACAGGATCCCTAGGCAGTGTTATTTCTCCTTACTTCTGTTGATCTTCTTTCCCATTGTTCTTATTTTTATCTACTTCATCGTTACCTCCTCCTCCAGGTGATTATGAAGTAGTTTCTTCTAATGCACTGCTCTGGTTCGGTACCTCTTCTATCTTCTTCCTTCTACTGGTTCCAAGTGTGTAATGTTATTCACGAGTGGCATCTGGGCTTCTGATTAGTTCGAGATCGGACAATTCTATGGGGTCAACAGGGATAAGGAGCTCTGTAGGCCAGCCCTTAGTTATCTCTTCTAGATACTCTTCTGTGAGCTTATAGTATGACTAAAGTTCTTCTTTACTCTCGTCTGCGCACGCAGTGATATAAGTAAAATGTCGATCTGTGTGGAACTTCATAAGGGGCCTAAACCGGTGTAGGGTGTTTTGCATCATACGAGGGACAGCCTCAATGGCCCTCTTTAAATGCAGATAATAGGTATGGAATATTGTGTTTGACTGCCACTGTTTTCCCATATCGCTCAAATACCAGAGCGTGGTGAACTTCATAGAAAGCGGCTTGAATGACTCAATGTCGGGGAAGGTTGCACCTTCCGACGTCTCCCAAGCTGTAAACGCGATGAGGATCAGGAGCCATCTAAAGTGGAACTCATAGCCCTGATCCTGAGCTTCGCGGAAATCCAATTCTAACTTGTTGACTAATTAATTTCACCAATTCATCTATAGCCCTTTTACGCATTTTCCAACGAGGTCAACAACGAACCTTATGACCTACGTAGGTCTGTTTTTTCTCCCTAGATTCCCTGTGATCGATTGGTAGCCCAGGTGCACTGTGCCAATCTGGATGGAGGCTACCTTGTAGCCTCACGTCCCCTTTTCTACATTTCCATAGGTATCCTTAATCCTATGTGCTAGGGCGTGATCTGCAACCTTCCCTGGGTAGAAGTCTTGTGGGTCTGGTCCCTACATGCTTAATCCAATGATCCTATGGATCAACGTTGGGTCAATGGTGATGCATCTGTCTAACCACAAATAGCCACCATGGTAGAACGATAGCAAAATATTAACGCATGCGTTAGCTTCCTGGTGCCTTCCAAAATGCGTTATCTTCATTACATTCAGGACAGTTGACTGCACGAGGTTCATAGTCCATGGTTAGGGGATTATCCTCGAGTTCTTCCCATTCGTCCTAATCAAGTACCTGTGAGGGGTGAGCATGTTGTTGTTCTTGCGATCCCCTAGGTTGAAGTCTCTGAATTTTAATGTCATGAGCTTGTCTAGCTAGGTTCGAACTGCATGTATCCCCTTCGGGAGGTACGCAGTAACCAGTGTGTAATCAAAGTCCCTTGGGACACTTTTACGACTCACGACACAGGCTAGGGGCGGGATGTAGTCGGGTAGGATAGACGGGATCAACTTCGCATTTGCCAAGTCATCCTGATGCTTGGTTCTTTTCTTAGCTATGGCTCGAGATGGTCCAGATCCGTGAGCATTCGACGAAGAGGCTTACACTCCTCTCATCGATGAAGCTTGAATCCCTTTAGACATTACTTTTTTGGCCATTAGATTGATTAAGAATTCTTCTACGGAATTTTCAATTGCATTGAGTTCGTTCAATATACATGCTCGATATTGGATACTCAGGTCGATGAACACCCATTCAATAGGTAGCAGGGTCTTAGTAAACACAACACATAAACAATGAGTTATCTCGTTGGCATGTATACAATTTGCAAACGTATTCTCGGTGCAACAGTCGACGAAATAAGTAGACAACGATGTAACAGATCTCTCCAATGGATGAGAAGCCTTCGTCAATGCAGTTATGTCCATTACAGAACAGTCCCAACAGCCCGATGGGGAGATTTCTGGCCATAATTGTTGTTCTAACCATTCAGGACATCGGTCTAACTATTATAATGCTTCCAACGATCATATCGCTTTGCCATCGCGAAGTGCCACTTGGAGTTATTCTGATATCCTGACGAAGTTCCAGTTTTGCAAACCTACCTTCTGCGAAGTCTCCTCTAGAATTTCCTATAATTTCTCCAACTTTGCCTTTTTCTTGTTGATCCTTCTAGCTTTCTTCCCTATGATCTGCATCTTGGTATTCCTCTTTCCATTCTAATTCTTATCTGTACTGAACATAGTAACTTTGGGCTGATGATATTCTTTCATAGGGTTCAAGGGTAATACTTCTTTTCTGTTTGGAGTAGGTGCTCTACTTTCCTGTATAGATAGGTTCTTCAAGTCTTCCTGCATTTTTCAACTTCGACAACCTGGTCTTTGGTCATAACATTGCTCCTATGGATATCAAGTCATTTGAATATGCTCCTAGAAGCACTTTGACTGGAGGCCATTTTACTTTGGGAGAGATAGGATTGGGAGAGTTTACTTCTTCCAAATATGATAGAGTAGCCAACCTCAACTCATTCATCTTTGACAAGGAAAAAGGAAGAATTATTTAATAATATCACAAGATACTTGTCATTCCTAGTGTTCTAGTGCTTGCAGTAACCACAAAAATGCCATTTATTATGGACATTAGGGAAGATCTCATAGCTCTATCCTTTCCAAGAGTGGAGTTCACACAAACCTTCGAGAAGAACATTAGAGACATGACCAGAGAAATATAAGAATATAAATCTAAAATCAAAGATTTGGAGGAAGAGGTCGGGTATTACAAAGGAGACAAGACAAGTATATTTTAATTCAAATCCTATGCCAATGAAGTAAGAGAGGAGTCAAAGACAACATTAAAACTGTACACCAGTCTAAAGGATTTCTAGGATCTATATATGTATTTGTTAACATTATTCAACAAAGTCAAAACTAAGAATGTAGAGCTACAAAAAATTAGTACAAGCTTGGATAATCTGAAAAGATGGACAAAAGAGAACCTAGATGCACCTCGAGAGGTTCCAAGAATGACTAAGAAGGAAAATAAGTTGAATTATGTAGCACTCATTAACTTCTACAGAGAAGGGGAGAAGTTAGAAATTGATGTATCAAAATCAATAGGAAACTGCACATGCATCGATATGGTTGCCAAGAAATTGATTAAGAGATGTAAGTTGCCTAAATTGGAAATCTTGGCCAACTCAAACCAACATAAGAAACACTTATAGAACTAGAAGCATCTCTTCATTCAAGATAAATATCCATAGGGATGGCTCAGTGAGTCACCAAGGTGGTGTTAAAGGAACACATATCAGTACCTTCAAGAGAGAATAACTTAATAAGTTCCTTTTAAGTCACATTGAAAAAAGATATGGATATTATGTCCCGATATGTAGACACCTATGAAGTCACATTAGAAAATTTTCTCTTTAGGAGAGTGATAATAATTTCTTCTTACCATGAGGTGTGGATTGCATACTTTAAACATAAAGTTGAGGGATGAGTGTAATATTTTTTCTTTTAATGCATAATGTACAATGTAGGAAAAGATTAATTAGATAAGTCAAAGAGTTGTAACTACCAATGGGAAGTCAAGAAGTCCTAAGAAAAAGTTGCAAATTATGAGCTATATATTCCAAACAGACCTTGGTAGAAGAGGCTCTTAATTTTTGTAACATTTGTAACTGTTTGTGATATTTTTAATGAGAAGAAGCCCTCAGGTCCGTTTTAGAGGAGAATTGATTTGGTGTTGTGTGATGTGCTTTATTTTTCCATAGTTTGATGTGCTTGCTATGACCTATTTCCATCTTTTGTTTTGTCATATTCACTATTGTAAGGTTATATTGTTCATATGTCTAACTATTATGATGTGAGTTTATAGCTTTACATTCTATTACTTTTTGGATGTTGTTGTTCTGAGTTGATAAATAAACAGTTAATGAATTACATGTTGTTCCATACTACTTTGTTCACCTATATTGTTCATTATTTATGATTTTCTTCTTTTCTTTAACAACTAATTGTTGATGTGTAAGCATGGATTTTTGATTCACCTTCCATTTACTCTATTAGTTCACTCCTAGTTAAGATAGGCTAGAATAGTTTGCTTTCAACACATAGATTAGATGCATTTTTCACACTACAATTTGCATATCAATCACCCCATACCCATTCATTTTCAGTAATAGTTATCGAACCAGAATCTGAATAAGTCGTCCATCCCAAACAATATAAAATCTAATTAGAACTTTATACTTTATACTAAAAAAATATCATTATTTATTAAAAAAATTTATATATATATATATATATATAATAAAATAATATAATATAATATAATATAATATAATATAATATAATATAATATAATATACACTCCATTATTTATATATTATACTTATTTCATTTATTATATCATACTAAATATTCAATTATTTTTATTCTCATACTACTTTTCCTACAACATAATCATCTTCACATTTTACTTGGGGCACCATCCAGTGATCATTTATTTACCATATTTTTATTACTTTTATCCTATATTCTCTTGAGTCTTATACTACTCTATTATTGCAGTACACGTTAGCTTATTCTCTTATTTTATCCCACATTACCACGTTCACTTTGTATACAAAATTATTCTATTCCATCATGTAATTCTTTGTATGTAATACTTATCAATTTTTTTTCAATTTCTTTTACATTATCTTCTCACATAAATAGCTTTGCTTCAATTACTTAAATACACTCCAATTTACCTATATATTTCTCTTATTTACTATATTAATATTGTTTGTTCTTCTCTATAGATTGCATTTACATTGTATATCTTATCTTTTTTATTATTAATTTATACTGTTCCACTAATAACTATGATATATCCCATTGTATATTTTATCTTTTTTATTATTAACTTATATTGTTCCACTAATAACTATAATATATCCCATTTAACCATATTTCACATTATATAATCATTCTCTTATTAGTCCTTGCCTTCGGCTAGGGACTATAGCATTCACTTGGTGTATTCTGTTGTAATAGTAGGTATATTGTATAGTTTTTTACAATAAAATTGCTTAAGTTTTCTTTAATATATTTATTATTCCATATTTTTCAAAAACATTATATTTTTTAAATATTCTAATTTTTTATATCTAATTTTCGATTGGTTGAAATCTTATTGATAGGACATAATTCTTGTAATGTGTTCAATTTTTATTTTTTTTTTGTTAATTGTCAGAGTTATAAATTAATTTCCAAAAAGAAATTATATAAATTATATCATTGGCTTATTTTGAGGTTATGGCTTGGTTAAGGTAAAGTAGACACACACTCTAGCTCTATGGCATTGTTTCACTGCATTCAAGGGTTCCTTCTCCCACCATGGCTCCATGCTCCACCGCTCCATACACAACTCATGTCCCTGATTTTGTCCCAGATTCTTTTTGCTTTGAGTTTGAGTCTGCAACTCGGAGTCCCTGATTCTTTTTTCTCGGAGTTTCAGTTCCCCAAGTCAATTTCTCCAATGACATCCAATCCTCTTCACTGGTAAATGCTCAAATCTCATAGTTATGTAATTCATTTCATTTTATTTTGATTGAAAGATCATAAATTGGCTTATTGGTGACTAAGGCTCATTATATTCTTCACTATTTGAACTGAATTTTTTATTGCAGGAATCACAAACATATCAACCTATTTCATGCAGATAAAGCTCATGGCAATCAGAGTGTACCTAGATGTTGATGTTGCTTCACATCTACAGGGATGGAAGGGGAAGAGCGGACCTGTTCATAACACTTGATATATTATGGGTTAATATCTAGATCTAATTGTAAAGAACTTACATTTAGTTAAAAGGTATGGCCTTCACAGTCTCTTTAGCACGCATTTATTTGCTTAGTCTTCAAGTTTTGCTTTGCATGTCTTCCTGATCTGATCAATTTATTTCCTTTAACTTTTCCCTAGATACTTAAATCTCACTTTCTGCAAATTTCAGCAAAATGGGCATCTCTAGGGATCTTAAAATTTGAATTGGTGATAGATGGTCATCATTGACACCAACCAAGTTGGGATTTCAAGGCATGGTTGACACATGCTTGTCTCAATTCCCTTCCAATTTTCGATGCCTCTTTGTGAGTATTTCATGAAAGAGTGGAGTAATAACTGAAGAGCTTACATGTTGCTCTGTGAGTATTTCATGAAAGGGGAGGATAATAACTGAAGAGATTGTGCGTGTTTTAAGTCTGTGGGGTTTCTCGAATAAAAATTCCTTCATTAAGAGACTTGAGTGAATTCGGTCTAGGAAAATATATGAAGCAGATCTTATAGAACAAAATGATGTCCATTAATAGCATTGGAAGGTGGTGAATGGTAGTAAATTGATCCTATGAGTGTGAACGGAGAGATTCTTAGTGTAAATGTGAAGATATAGTTGGGCAGTTTGTTGCAGGCTTAACATGAGCGTTATGTAAAATAAAAGAGGGGTTATGTCTGCATTAGGTGCACTAGGTATTGGGATGAGCATATTCTTTGGGGGGGTTGTCCTTATATTGCTAGCAAAACTCTATTATATCTTTGTGTGGAAGAGGCACAACATCCTGAACAAAAGAGGATGCAAAATAGGTACATAGTGAAATGGAGAAAGAGGAAACTTTTCCCATGAAGCGGAATTGGTCGGGTCCTTTGGGGGTTACTCTTCGTCCTTTGTGGACGCAGAGTTTGTGACAAACCAAATCCCCATGGGACTAGAGGCTTCTAAGGTGCACAAATTTTGAATGACTCTGAAAACTATTCCGACCATGGAAATATCAAGGCTCTAATTACATCCCTATGTGGAAGGGAAGTCTGAAGAAATNGAGACTAACCTTGAATTTCTAAACAATTGCAGAGACAAAGACATTTTACCTAGGTTTGCAATCATTACCTGTAATAATTGTCTTTATGAACAACATGACACATTGTTAATCTTGGACTGCTTCTAGTAATAGTATCGTTGTTAGACTCCAAATAAGGTGTCACTGGAACTACTCTTTTCCTAAGTGTATTTTTTGTAGAGGCAATTTGGTTTGTTCAGATTTGCAATAAATCATCCCATTTTTATTTTGTAATTATAAAAAAAAACATATTGTCAACAAGATCCCTTTTGTGAATCTCGAGTACTTTGCACATGTTTTCTGAGTACACCAACAAGATCCCTTTTGTGAATCTCGAGTACTTTGCACATGTTTTCTGAGTACACCAACAGTTCCTTCACCTCCTCCTCATGTACTTCTGTCTACAAATTCTCTGTCTACAAATTCCCAGTCATAGAACGACAATCCCTCCTCGTTACCCCTAACCACCTTACTACCTACCAACTTTTTATCTTACAAGCATCGATGATAAACTCGGATTAGGGTTTCATGTCAATGTACTTATGTTTTATCCATAACACTTACACTCCTACATGAAGAGTGACAGGAAAATCCATGATCTGGTCGAAATTATTACAAAGGCTCTCGAAAGCTTCTAGTGCATTACTATCTCTCTGCTAGAATATATTTAAAAGATGGTGATAAAGGTAGGCTAATAATGGATTGTACTAGTGAAGGGGTTCTTCCCGTAGAGGCTGATGCAGATATTTCCTTTGAAGGCTTGTGATCTATCTCTCTCGAGTGATTCCTTGCACTCTTGATTTTATAAACAACCTTCTAGAATTGCACGATGCTTTTGACATAGATTTCACAATTTCCCTAAACTTTTCATTGTCATTCTCTTGATAGTAAGAAA
>JASDQU010242063.1:146405-167524 GCA_032191745.1 Picea mariana
TGATTTGTGTTTTCCTCAAGTGGGCCATTATCCCATGATGGGAGCCCATATTTTATATTAATAAAATCAACATTAAACTGGTTTTCCCTTGGGGTTTTTTCTAGGGTATTTTACCCATAAATTACATGTGCACATTGTGTTTGGTTTCCTATTTATGCTTATGCTATAATGTTTCGTTAAAAACAAAACTATTATTTTACTCAATAGATTAAGAGAAGTAATTTATTTGGAATTAACTGTCGAGTGATGGGTTAAGAAAAAATTAACATGGTATTAGAGCGTGATCATCTCCAAGGAGGAAGCAAGGTATACATAGACTGTGATTTTTGCAGGTGGAAAACAATGGGAAATTTTTATTTTCTATAGGCTCAACAAAGGGTAAATAAGAGAAAATGAAAAAAAAATAAAAAGAAGGAACAACCATATAACCATTGTACAGTCTGTACAATCGTTGTACAACAACTATAGAATGTATAGCCATCGTGCTCTATGTATCTGGATCTTTCGCAGGCTGAGATTGAGCAGAAGATCTTCACATGGAGAATTGGCTACAAAGATTGGGTAATAAGATCGTGTGGGTATTGGAATAACACCTGCAACTACCAAAGAATCAAAATGTGGTCCATGTAAGGTAGAGGTGTCAGTCATAGGTGAGGCCAGTAGCCACAACTGGAAGCAACAACCGCCAACAGAAAAGGAGACGTGGTGCCATGGGAGGAAGATAACAGTCGTGGGATGAGGATTGATGACATATGACGTGGAGGGATGCACGTGAGTGGTCACAACAACTGCAAGGAAAAGGAGTGGTCAGTTGAGAGGAAGCAAAGGTGGAGGAGGTCGTGGGCACAACTAGGAATAAGGATAACCACCGCTATAGATCAACTATTGGCTAGGACAGAAGCGTGACGAGCCTCCAACAAAATACCAACAATAGAATTCGATCTAATGATCTAGGTGGATATCAGTGGCCACCCACCTAGTCCACTGACTCAAAGAACAATTTCCATTTTGGTATTTGTTTTTACACTTTTTCAAGTCCCAAACTTTCGGGGTCGTTTTGAGGCCCTAAATGACATTTTTTGGGCTCGACAACATATACCACATAGTTGTAGGCATATGATAGGACAAACAGAATATGTAAACCTTGACTATACCTTTCCAATGGTGTATCAAGTGCCCCAAACAAATATTGTATGAAAACGTTACATCCTTAGAAAGTTAACATATCAACTACCCCCATTAGGGCCCACACATCTTTTGGCGTTTCATCCCCCAGGTTTAGGGTTTTGGATGTTTAGAGTTTTCTCATTTATGTTTTATGTTAAAAAGGCCATTGGAGCCTCATTGTACTCATCTTCTTGTGAATGAGCATAGACGTCATATCTCTTCTCAGAGATAATTTTCCACCATTCAAGCAAGTTTGTTTCAGTCTGCATTTTTACAGTTTCAACAAGTTCTCTTTATCTATAAATCCGGATCAATGGTATCAGAGCGATTAACACTTTATTTTTTTCTTTATGAATGTCCCCAATGAGGTTAGGATAAAAAGAGTTGGGACTCAAAGTAGTTTAGCCCTTGTAAGATTGTCCCAACCAACCACGATGGCCTCCCATGGCAGAAGAAAAGAGAGAAGATGGAGCATGAGATCCTTTTAAACTGTTGCTCGAGGAATCCCTCATGTGATAAAGGAATGAGATGATGGATAAATTTGCACAGATCCTTCGAGGACTGTTGACAGGTGAAACATCTTCATCAAGTGACCACTTTGGAGGCGCCTCCCCCTTCAAGATTAAATTCAATTTTGATATCCCCTTATTTGAAGTCTAGACCGAGGCAGATGTTGTAGCTAAATGGTTGAATATTCTAGAAGGGTATTTTTCGATCCATAATTTTTCCAATAGAGAAAAGATTACCTTTGTGATCCTTAAGGATATCCTCCATGTCAACGAATGGTGGGAGAATTACTGCGAGAAAAAGGGCACTAGGGAATATGAAATATTTTTGGTCTCACCCACTTGGTATTCTTTCAGGGATGCTATTAAGGAACAATACTACCCTGTTGGAAGCTACGATGACTAATATACGTAATGGACCACACTATGAAAGGAAAGGGACAAAACAGTACCATTGTTCCCAAATATCTTCCATACCTTGTGCATCAAGCTGGGTATCAAAGACTTCGAACGACATCTGGTTCTCAAGTATCATGGTTGTTTGCATAGATACATCCAAACATAAATGGAGTGTTGGTTACTACTCTCTTGTTACTTCTTAGGCTGACCTAGTTTCAGATCTAAACAAGCTTCCAACAAAGCCCTGTAAAACTATCGGCCCTCCTGGTAAACCAGAAGGAAACACATCACACAGAGTGTACTACACAGTCTCACTCAAGATAGTTCTATGGGTGTCTGCAACGCTCAGGTGCTTGCAATCTGGGAATGAGTGGGGATCTAGGATTGTACTTTGTGATCTTCATTTACTTACTATTTCATCCATCTAGATTTAATATATTGTTGTTCTTTATCGATGCATGTGAATCAACAGATCTAACTTCTTCATCAAGACATTCATCTAAGAGGTTACCATTGACAAAAAAACACATAAAAAATAACCAATTCACATAACACGTGATCTATCATGGTTCACCCCCTCCCAGGCTACGTACACAAAGATTTGGATCTCAAGCTCTTTTATTATAGTTTCTCCAAATTCATGGTGCTACGTGCATTACATTCTCTGATCTTACAATCTGAACATGCCCCACGATCCATGTGAGGCTGACTAGATTGCACCAGGCTCCTCAGCCTGTGATCTAACCCTCGGGATTGAGTTTCTTAACTCTCCTACAACTCAATAGTTTACAAAAAGATGACAGATCTTACAATCTTCCTCCCAGCTACACAAAAAAATCCTCTCTTACATGCTAGAGCCTCCAAAACACATTTATCTCTCTCCTTGACCTAGACCTCCTAGGTACTTATTTATACTTATTCTTGGCTTATTAGACATTAAAATATCTTACCAAAACCCTAACCCTAGCATGGCTAGGTATTATTGCATGCACACCTTGCATGTGACTTTACCTTATATCTGTTGCTTTTCGTGCCAGCTATCGTTCTCCCACTTTGTTCTTTTCTTCCCAAAAATCCTTTTCCCCAAAATGGGCCTGGGCCCAATAGGCTCCCAACACTGACACGTGGCTCATCTCGAGCCACATAGTCTTTTCATGCTCCCTCGAACACCTCTACTAGACTGTGGAACTTTTCTGTAAGTTCCCTTCCTTGTTTTTGGACACGCGCGACCTTTTCCATGAACTCCTTTGATGCTTGCACTGTGATCTCCTCCTAGATCATTTCTATGCACTCTGTTTGTTCTTGAACCATGTTCTTCTTTTCCTCCTCCAACTACATGATAACGTATGCTGCTATCTCTTGGTGATTTTCCATTTGCACCTGTCTCTCCCGCCTCTGCGTCTACACCACTATTATATATGCTTGCATCTTCTTCATGTCTTGTGCTCCCTTGAGACGCTCGGTGATGCTCATTGTTTTCTGCCTCTGCTTGAGGTCTTGGATGGATGCACTTATCTTTCCTTCTTCATGGTCCCACTACTGGACCTGTTCATCTTCCTCCAATACTATCCACAGTTGTGTTTCCCTACTAAACAAGTCCACAACTACGCTAACTTGTCTTTATATTTCGTTTATTTTTCCTGTAGCTTCTTGTCTCCTTTGTTCTTTCACCTCCAGGGGAGTCGTAGGAATGAGTTTTTCCTTGAGGTTTTCGATCTCCTACCGATGTTGATCAATTTTTTACACAATATCATCAATCTTCTACATTGTGTTGGGATCTGCTACTTGCACGTTGTTTGGGATTTTTTTATAGGATGTAGTCACTCCCTGCTCAAGCCTGTCTGTGTGATCTTTCTATTCTTCTTTCTTCAGAGTAAGTTGGTCACATGTAATTTGTAGCATTTCCATGACTCCTCTACTCACCTATAGGTTGTTGGAATCTGTGTGGACCCTCGACTTCACTTCCTACATGGCACTCACTTATAGCTCATAAAGAGATTTCATGGGTATCTGCGCTATTATTATGTCCAGTGCTTCGACCTCATGTAGTGGTGTCTGCGGTGTTTTGAGATTAAGCCTGATCATTTCGCGTGTGACGGTAAATGTGTCGCTGCTCTGGGTGACAAATTGTACCATCTCTTCATCCTGCTTCTGCACAGGTGGCCTCGGTACCACCTTCTGATGTTGCACGGTATGTGTGGCCCCGTAGTTGTTGTATATTCTCATGGACTTCTATTATCTTGTCCATGATATTCTCTCTCCGTGCCTATGTAGTTTTGACCGCTTTCTCACTCCTGTCTTGGACCTTGTTCACGACGAGCTCTGCATCATCCCGAGTGAGGCTGATGTCCGGGTCCTCTGTGTCGTATTTTCTTTTATCACACACATATGTTCCTTGTGCAACCTCCTTTGTTGATTGTGAGGGTTGTGTCCCACTGGTTGTGCCTGAGAATATTTTCTGATGACCCTGTGTTGGCTTCTTCATCTCATCCTGTGGTTGACTTCCTGTTCATGCTGCTATGGGCATTCTCCTTAGTTTTTTCAGGATTTCATTCCCACTTGGCACTGTCCGTGTTGTTGTTATTTGAGTATTATCAACCAAACTCCCTGTTCATGTTGAAGAGTGTGCCTCAGTTGTGTATTTAGGCTTAGCAGAATGCATCACACCTATGATGGTGGTGGGTTTTTTTTGTTGTTGTTGTTATCCGATTATTATCAACCAGACTCCTTGTTCTTGTTGAAGAGCATGCCTCAGTTGTGTATTTAGGCTTATCAGACTGCATCACACCTATCACACCTTGAAGGAGACCTTGAAAGACAGATCAAGGAAGGATTTCAAGGACGGATGTTGAAAAAACTTACTAGGTATCGTTCCTTGAAATCCTTCGTCTTGATATGTCTTTCATGCCAAGATTTATCTCTTTCTTTTTTTACCTCCCGATGAAATCCTTCTAGAATCATATCCTCCTCCATTTCAATGAGCTGGTTTATCCTTTCTTTTATAGCACTGTGTTCTCTCATGTTGGTAATTGCTACGACGCGTAGACTAGGTACCAAAAATTCCAATGGTACCACTTCGTCTTGTCCATACACCATCCTGAATGGTGTCTGTCCTATCAAATTTTTACATGTAGTCATGTATTCCCATAATACTGTTGGTATCTTCAAATCTCAGTCATCCCTGTTGAGATTGCAAGCCTTAGTTAAGGAATTCTCCAAGATCTTGTTGAAGGATTCTACTGTTCCATTTACTTGAGGGTGGTATGGTGTACTCTTTTGATGATAAACTTCAAACTCCTCAGTCATAGCTTAAATAGTGTTATTAATGAAGTGAGTACTTTGGTCACTCATCGAAATCCTTGGACATCCAAATATAGTGATCACTTGCTCAAACAAGAAGTGTCTTGTTGTCTCTGCGCTGTAATCTTTTACTGGTGTTGCTTCTTCCCATCTTATTAAGTATTTTGTCGCAGTAATGATATACCTTGCTCCTAACCTCTTTGTTGGTGGGTTAATTGGTCCCACAAAGTCTATTTCCCATTTGTTGAATACTTGCAAGGTTACTTGTGGTATTAGGAGCATCTCATCCCTTCTGTTAGGTTTACCAACCCTCTGACAGACATCACATCTCTAGAAATGGTCCTTAGAATCTCTATGAATTGTTGGCCGCCATAGGCCTATGCGTAATACATTATGTGTAGTAGCTTTTCTTTCATAATGTCCTCCAACTATTCCCTCATGAGCTTCTGCTAAAATTCTAGGCCTTTCATGCTCTAATACGCATCTTCTCAAAATGTTGTATGCGCCCATTTTATATAAGTGTCATGCAATCAATTGATAGTCTGCAGCTCTAAAAACCAAATTTTGCTTCTACGCAGTGTTAAATTCCCGTTGCGCAATCCATGTACTCAAGTATTCAATGATTTCAAAAAAATATCCATCAACTATTTGTACTGAAAAAAACTGCACATCAGGGAAATTATCCTCTAAATTTGTAGGTTCGTCTCCATTGGTGACCCTTGACAAGTGATCAGGTCATGCATTTAGCTTCCCTGGTTTGACTATCACTTCAAAATCAAATTCTCGAAATAACAATAACCATCTACAGGTTCTCCCCCACAACATTGGCTTATTGACTAAGTACTTGAGGGAAGAATGGTCTGTGAAATTCTTAAAATGTTTTCCAAGTAAATAGTGTCTGAACTTCTGCAGTTCATATACCATTTTCAGGCCTTCTCTTTCTGTAGTATTATAGTTTTGTTCTGATTTTGATAGTTTTCTGCTAGCAAATTCTATGGGATGGTCTAACTTCTCTACTTTGGGTTGCGCCCGAATAGCTCCAAGTGTTATGGCTGATGCATCTACATGCACATGAAATGTCTTTTCCCAATATGAGAATACTAGTATATGTGTTGTGACCATTTTCTCTTTCAACCCTTGCTGACAGTCCTCATCCCACTGAAATATGATATCTTTCTTGAGCAGTTTCTCCATCGGCACAATGATCTGCACATACCCTTTTATAAAAATTTTGTAGTAACATGTATGTCCCAATGTGGCTCTCAACTGTTGCACTGATTTTTGTGGTGGAAAATTCACAATTACTGCAATTTTTACAGGATCCACTATTAGACCTTGTTTGCATACTATATGACCCAATAAAATTCCAAAAGGTGTCCCAAATATGCACTTCTTAATGTTCAGGGATATCTGTCATTTCCTGCATCTTTCCAACATTAGCCTTAACACCTCTACATGGTCTTTCAACATAATATATATTGTCCAATCATCCATGTACACTTCTAAAAACTGATAGATGAATTCTTTGAATGCATCTATGACTAATCTTGATAATATTGTTTGTGCATTCTTCAGTTTAAAAGGCATGACTGTGTATTTATAGGATCCCCATTCCATGGAAAAGGTAGTCTTATACCTATCTTCTGGAGCTATTTTTATTTGGTGGTAGCCTGAGAATCCATCTGTGAATGAATATGCTTCCTGACCTCCCACATTCTCTAGGACTTCATCAGTAAAAGGGGTAGGAAAAGGGTCATGTAGGAAAGCATCATTCAACTTCCTTAGGTCGAAACATATCCTTATGCCTCCTTGATTATTCTCATGAACAACCATAAGGCTTATCCATTCTGATTCTTCTACTAGTTCTATGATTCCAACTTCCAACATTCTGTCAATTTCTACTTTCATTTTATGCTTATATATTGGATTTAGTTTATACGATCATTGTCTGACAGATCTAGCCTCAGTTTTGAGAGGTATCTTCATCTCACCTATCTCTCCTACTATACCTTTCATTTCGGTGAAGGTCATTGGGAACAGGTCATTGTACTCATGCATTAACTATGTTATCCTCTCCATTGTTTGTTCATCCCAATAGTCTCCAAAACTAGCCATTTTGGGATTATCAATTGTTGCAATGTTAAATTTCTTCACCTTGATTGACACAGAAAAAATTTATGATTCCAGAGATGGACCTTCCACCTCTCTTTCACCTTCAACTTAGGTAATATGGATGTTGCGCAGGTCATCTTCATCTGGTGCTTCTTATTCCACATGATAGCATGACAATAGTTCCTTAACTTCTTGTCTGTTCTACTATTGATGCTCTGTTATAAGCTCAACCTTTGGTTCATAAAAAAATATCACTCCTCTTATCTTTTTGAGTGCTAGATCCATGTTGGGGTTCTCATGTTCAAATGAGAAAATGACTATACAATTTTGTTGTAATGTTGTCCATTCTATAGTGCCTCTGTGCAGTTCCTGGTCTACATACCAGTTTGTTGGAATTCCTTCCAATGTGTGGATGAAGTGATGAGGCCATTCCTCTGATGATGTCATCCTCCATAGTGTTCTACATTTCTCCAAGTGTTATGTTGGTGTCCCCTATACATCATGTCTCTACATTTCATTGCTTGTCGACTCTGCATCGAATCTAATGTGCAGTAATCACTTACATTGGTACCAATCCTTATCTGTTTCCTTGTTCACACCCCACCATATTGAAGGTGTAGCCTTAAGTGCGATATCTAGGGATAAGAACCTCTAATTATCTGATACTTCATCCTAATATTTCATCAGGAACTCTTCCAAGTCGTTCACCCCATGAAAACTAGGAGGTTCTCTTATGTCTGTACCCGCCCATATTATTGTGCGGTCTATTCTTGCACACCTTCTTGTATATACCTCATGTAGATGTTGTTTCCAATTCTCCATTCATGTATCTGAATCAGAAGCACATGAGGTGATACTTCTCCTGCCAAGTACCCCATATGCAGTTGGATTAATGTAATTTTTTGTGCACGCGATGGTTATGTACATCTGGTTGATTTCTTCCAGATCTAAGAAAGTGGGTTCTACAAACCTTTCAACTTCAGATGGGTCCAATGGTGCATTGAACCTATATTCCCATGACTCAAAAGTCATTTTACTTGTCTTTAGATTAATTATGGCGTAATTATCAAACACCTAATCCAGTCCAAGCAATACAGGATACGGTGTCGTGTCATCTACTATTTCAATGACTTCAAAGTCTTCCTTAGTGCTCACTCCATCCAAATCCACTGTCACTCCTTTCAGCCTCTCAATTGGAAGAACTCTATGTTGGTTTGATAACTTTATTTGAACTAGTGAGTAGCCTAACGTTGGCTCTCCCATGCATTTACATGTCTTCTTTGGTAAGGAAATTAATTCAAATCCTAGGTCCAATATAACATCTCCCATGTTGAAATCTATGATATTGGCTTTCAATATAAATTCTCTACTTGTTCTCTTTCTGGAATGGAGGTGATTGACTGTTCTCTATTATGATTGACTTGCAAAAAGTAGAGTATGCATTATTTGGTATTGTTTGGTGCTTTTGCATCATAGGGAAATGATATGGATCATGCCCATGCATTTTACAAATCTCGCACCAGGGTCCTTCTGTTGGTAAGGGATTTAGCATTCTTGTTTCCATATACTACACAAACTTTGGGCATTCATTCTAGTGGTATCCTTCTATCCTACATGTGGCACACCAAACAACTTCTCTCTTGTCCTTGCCCTTTTTCTGATTTAGTTTAAAGGTTAGATTATTCATATCCTCCTTCATTTCCTCTATGGATGGATATGTCTTATGATACTTTTTTTCTTCTAGTTGTAAGGCTTCCTGTAGAGCCTCTGCTTGAGTATGGAATTTTTGTTGATTGAGTGGGAATTTCAGATGTGGTAATAGAGAATTCAAAAAAAAATGCCTATGTTGCATGTCAGTCATGGAATACCTCAATTTCCCTTTCAAACGTTTGAATCTCTAGTCAATTTTCTAGACAGATTCTCTTGGTTTCTGTCTGATATATATCATCTCATTCATGTATTGATCCTTTGAGCTGGGCTTCTGGACCTCATTTATCAATAGTCTTCTTACTTCTTCCAACATCCTTGTTATCCCTGGTGGACTGTTTACATATAGAATCATGTACTATTCTAGTGCACAGTATCTTAGTGTGATGGATAACTGTGCCAACTTTGTGTTCTCATCTGTGATCTATTTTTCTTCCCAGATCTTTGCACAAATAAATAGGTGTTTTTTTGGGTCTTCTACTGCCTCACCCCTAAATTCTGGTAACCTAATAGTAGGATCATGTCCTTCCATTGAAAACTACATTGGACTACTACCTCCACGAGGTGTATATCCTTGACCAATGCTTTCTGAACTGGCTCCCCCAGTTGATGCGTTGTGACTGGATCCTTGTCATGTCATTCTTATGCCACTAAAATTTGGTTGACTAAACAATGGTGTTCTTTCCAGTGTATTAGTCACACATGGGTTTATGGGTTCCACACTGACAATGACATGGATAGGATTTATTCCTTCGGTTCCTACCCTTGGGCCTCTCATCTTCCTCTCATACCTTGTGTGCAGGATTTCCTAAATCTGCTCCATATCCCAGAGATCCTCTGCATCTTCTTATTGTTCATCTTATATTGGTAGGGTACTCCACTGTGCGTTTTTCTGACTATTGCAATGATCTGCTTGATCTGATCTTCCTCCATCATGATTGGTTCCAAGGCCTCCTCCTTCTTTCCTTCATCCATATCTTCCTCCATTTCTCCATCTCTTGTCGTTGCTTCCCCCCCTCCCCCATGCACGCACGAAAGTTTAGTTGTCTAACTCAATAGTCATTACATTTTTTTTATATAATAATATATTTATGGAAGTATACAATGACCTAATATACCTTCCTCGCAGCCCTCTTAGGAACTATTTCTCTATTGTTCTATAATATTTAGCAGTGTCTACTATAAATTCTATGATAAATCCTACAACAATATTGTTTAACCAGAAATCTACTACACTTGTGAATTTGTTATCAACTTGTTGTAACTGTGCGATATAAATAGGATTCCACTCTAACTATCTTATTTGATTTGTCACATGGTTGTCTTTCAACCTTAATATCCACTCCTACAACACATGTGGGAAATCATAGAAAAATACGTCATGCAAGTTTCCAAATACATACTTGACCAGACATTTGCGCGGTGTTATTTTAGGGTTTATGTTGTCTTTCTGTGCAAACTACAGATCTTTCATCTTCAACCAGATTTTAATCTCCGCCTCCATTTGATTCCATGGTCCGAACATTACTTTTTATACCTTCATTCTCTTTGTGATTATTTCACAGATTCCACTCACTCAATCTCATGCATTTTCAGCCGACAATAGAACCATTTGTTGGTTACAACTCTCTTGCTACTTCTTAAGTTGACCCAGGTTTATATCTAAACAAGATTCCAACAAATCCCTCTAAAACTATAGGACCTCCTAGTAAACTAGAAGGCAACACAACACATAGAGTGTACTGCGTAGTCTCACCCAAGATAGTTCTATGGGTGGCTACAATGCTCAGGTGATTGCAACCTAGGAATGAGTGGGGATATGGGATTATAATTTTTGATATTCATTTATTTACTATTTCATCCATCTAGATTTAATATAATCTCATTCTTTATCTATGCATGTGAATCAAAAAATCTAACTACTTCATCAAGACATTCATCTAAGAGGTTACCATTGACAAAAAATACATAAACAATAACCATTCACATAACACATGATCTATCATGGTTCACCCCCTCCTAGGCTATGTCCACAAATATTTGGCTCTCAAGCTCTTTTATTATAGTTTCTCCAATTCATGGCATTGCACACATTACATTCTCCGATCTTACAATCTCAACAGGCCCCATGATCCCTGTGAGGCTAACTAGATCACACCAGACTCCTTAGCCTACAATCTCACCCTCAGGATAGAGTTTCTTAACTCTCCTACAAATCATCAACTTACAAAAAGATGGCATATCTTATTATCTTCCTCCTAGATACACAAAACAATCCTCTCTTATATGCTAGAGCCTCCAAAACACATCTCTCTCTCATTGACCTAGACCTCCTAGGTACTTATTTATACTTATTTGTGGCTTAACAACCATTACAATATCTTACCAAAACCCAAAACCTAGCATGGTTAGGTATTCTTTCATACGCGCCTTGCATGATTTCCTCCTTTACATGTGGCTTTACCTTGTACGTGCTACTTTTCCTGCCAACTTTCTTTCTCCCACTTCGTGCTTTTCTTTCCAAAAATATCCTTCGCACCCAAGATATAGTTTCTAGACATCTCATCACTAGGCATGACTTATCGATATGTTGTCAAAATCGAGCATAAATTTAAACAGAAGAAGAAGGAGTTTGGATATGAAAATTCCTCGTAGCAGAAGCAGGGAAAAAGGGCATACCGAACCTCAGTCAAGACTGCCACCAGATTTTCCCCTTTCCCGTTAGTACATGGTGTGGAGTTGATATTACCTAGTGAATGTGAAATCCCTTCTCTTAAGTTGTAAATCGTGCTCCTCCCTGACACTTCCGATCTCAAGTGATGCCTTGTACACCTAAAGAGTCTTGACGAGCAACGTTGAGACACCTCTACGACTATCAAGGTGAAAAACATATGTGTCAAGGTCCAGTACGATAATTCTATCTATCCTCGGTTGTACACTAAAGGTGACTTGGTCCTTTTATATAATCAATACAAAGAACCGTTGGGGGAAGACAAGTTTAAAACCATGTGGCACGGTCCCTATATCGTGCAAGGTGTCTTAGAAAAAGGTGCCTATGAGTTAGAATATTATGAAGGGAATATGTTGGCTAAGCCCAGGAATGGGATCTACTTGAAACGATATTACGCATGAACCCCAATATTGGGCACAACTCTTTGTATACTAATGTAATTTAGTGTATATATCTTTTCCCTTTCTTTTTTTGTCTTCATCTTGCTTATCGATTTTTCCCTTGGTTGGCAGATGTCAATGGAGTCTTCAGTCTATTTAGGATTCACAGATGGATCCAATCATCATACATAGAACTTGGCTTCCTCCGCTTGGGTGGTCTACTCACCTGATGGTCTACTGGGGTCTTCAGGTGGCATTTTCCCAGTGCCATCCATGAATACTGAGGCTGAATATAGCGTCGTTATAGAACTTTTGTGCGATGTTATTTCACATGGTATTCGCTCTTTAGAGGTTTGCCTAGATTCCCATTTAGTAGTATGTCATTTGAATGACAGTTACCGCATGCATGATCATACTTTTCTACGACGATTCCTACGGGTACGTCTTTTAGAACGATAGTTTGATTTTATTACTTATTATCACATACCTATGAGTTCTAATTATGTATTCAATGTTTATGCTAATTTCGTTTTTGATTGGAATTTGTCACATAACTAAAGAAAATAAAACCATCTCATCAATGTACACATTGTAATACAAGTAAAGTCGAAGATCCTTGTTTTATATATATTTCAAAAAATATGGTGTTTATAGTACAAAATTGGGGCCAACACCCTCATACACATATACAATCGATAATAAAAGATCCACGACATCTACGCCTGTGGTGTCGGATGTGTGTCATGATAAAAAAATGCGGTGTTTTCGAGACGCCAAAAGAGTCGCACCCAAGCCCTGCGCACACCAACTACTTGCCACTGCATGGCCTCCGATAGATCCTCAACTTGAACCATCAAAATCCTATGTGTCAAACGAGACATGTTTCCCTACACATTTTGAAGGATTCTCTTTGCTTCTCCTCATGTCGCCTCATCTCCCCAGTGCCTCTAACAATGTCGTGGAAGCCCATTCGACCGTCACGTACCTACGTCTGTGTCACACAAGTGTCTAGTTAGTAATTAAGCATCATCCAAAAATATTTTTGTTTTACTATACAAAAATACAAAAAAAATGAAATATTTAAAAACATTTGACATAACTGTGTCGTTGTAGGCATTCCCTAGTGGTAGTGGCATGTCAGGGTCCCCTCTGAAGTCAATCCCTACATAGGGGTAGTCATCCAGAGCAATGACCTGTCACCTCCACCAGTAAAATAAATCATCGTTGTAGGGTGTGGGAACCATACCTCCCCCGTGCTGTCTAATTACCTCGGTCCACTGTGCCATGGATGTATCACAAGGTCCTCTCAGAATGATTTCGACTCTAGGTCCCAAACCTAGAACCCGCTCGAAGAAAAATATACATAAGATAGAGGCAAACCTGAAGTTCCTCTTGTCACCCTATTTGCACTCTGTCAACTGGCTCTTCATATTATCCAGTAGTGAGCTACACCAATCGTATATAGTGGGTCTCAAGCACTCTACATGATAGAACATGAGCAGCCTCGAAGCCTAGTGCAACAAAGTCAATCCTGTGATCCTGGTCAAAATGAGGACAACAATCTTGAGGCTGATATTATTTATCTCTCGAATGGGGAGTTGACTCCCGACCTTCTCGGTCCCTGCTACACAGTGAGTGTCTATGAACTCCTCTATATTCATACTGTTCCCAGCTTCCTGAGGTTTTAGGTTCACCACCTCACCCTGGTGCGATAACCCAGTCAAAAAGTATATTTGCTTGACTTCAATACTCAATTTTTTCCCATCGAGGTTGAAGCTCTCACTGTCAGGATCCCAGTAATCCACAAGCAACTCAAGCAACCTCACCTGGTCCCCCATCCCTTTGAGTGCCCAAAATTTGTACAAGCCACATATTTTCAAGGCCATTTGGACCCACAGATCTCTTTCCACAACAACATCTACCTCCTCGTGTTCCCTTTCCCTCCAATCTAGCACCATCCTACCAGATAAAAATCAATTTTTGAGTTAGAAACCATAGAAAACCTTGTTTACAGTATTGTATGCAGGAAACAACATTCGCAGTCGCATATAGCGTTGAGTACACACATCCTGTATTTTACACCATCACGTAGAACCTCAGGTATATGTGACCCAATGAATGGTAGCCCGCATACACCGAAACAATCAATTTGCACCCTATTTTACTCAAATTTTGAAACCTAATTTAAAAATCTAATCCTCTATAAAGGAAGAGGAGAGGAAGAGAAATTACCTGGTCCAGACGGTGTCTGATTTCATTGCCCAACGCTCCTGCAATCACCACTTGAACATCGGAGGTAATTTGGTCCAATTTTCACTATTTGGGTAAAAAGTCAAAATGACAGTAAATTTTGGTTTGGTTACTATTTATAGCATTTTTTACCCACTTTCTATAGTTTCGAATTGTTTTTTCGCCTAATGGACTAATACAACAATGGATTGATTTGGTTTTTGTAATTTTCACCAGGGATTCTTGCGAATTTCAACGTTATGTTGACCATTCAGAACCACGAGTAGGTATTTCTGCTACCCATCATATAGGATAGGTATCCATTCCACCATGCAAATTTGGATTGTCTTATAACTGTCACTCATATGCCTTAGGTACGAACCCATTTGTTGTGACACAAAACCCTCCATCTACTACAAAACGTGTCATTTTCAAGTGGTAGAGACTTACCAAACATGGGTACCCTAGTTAGATCCTCTGCTCCATTTGGTGCCCATGCCGATATTTTTTTCATAAGAACAGGAGTCCCTTATAGATAACACATGACTTTATGTTGAGCCTCATTTCTCATTCATAAACTTGCTTCCCTATACCTAGAGGAATCCCAACCGAATTTGATTTAAGCTCTTTTCCAACTCGTTTTCAAAAAATGAAAAGATTGTTGAGTGAACATGTCTCTTTCACACTCGAAAATTGGATTTGAAAGGATGCTTATTTGGTACAAGTTTATCCCTTTTTCACACCAATTAGACTAAGACTATGAAAAAGGACATTTTTTGACATCAATTTTTGATTGCATCTTATGTCCTTGCTTGCAGTATTGAGCCTATAGTCGGTTCTCACTTTGCATTATACATCGTTTGCCTCAACAGTTTTGCATCCTCAACCAAGTAGATCCTCATTTATATCCTTCTCAATTTGACACCCTATACCCAGGAGGGAACATTCCCTCGAGTGTCGATCTCCCGCATGCATCTTCTTGCATTGAGCATAGGTATGTTCCATTGTTGGAGCTAATTTTTCTTACTTGTGACACTCGTTTCCTCCTCTGTATCATAGCATTCATCTGACTATGAAAAAAAAAAAAAGATGGACGGGAAGGGAGTATTATCTTATATTGGCAACAGTCATGTCGCTTTTGAACAAAGCACTAAGTTATTGAGTCCATTTGTAATCATAGTTTTGGGTTTAGCATGGCCTTAGGAAGTTGATCTCGTTATAGAGAGTTTTCTCCACTGACTGGTTACTCTTCCAGTCCCTATGGAGAAATCTATTGATGCCTCCTGCATCTCATGGTTTCATCATTGAGTCTATGTTGTCGGAGTCTTCCATATGTCTCATGCTCTTGTTCAAAGGAAGTCTATCAACATGTGTTGGCCATTTCTCAGAACTCTTGACTTTGCATGTCAGCCATACCCTCAGTTTGTCTCATAATCACATGATGATGTAGTCCTATCATGCACCCTGGTCCTACTTCCATCATTGGTAGGTAACCTTGAACCCAACAGTCGACATTTCATCATTGGTCATTGACTCGGTGATTTCCCTTATGTTTGACGGCAAGAAATCTATTCACACATTGGGATTCGTGCAATGTCTTGGATGCCATTAGCCTTATTGGTGGTTTCCTCTCCTTTGTCAACAATTTTCCTCATTAGATTATTTTTCGTGTACTACTTGCACTTGGCACATGCGAAAGATGCACAAGGTCGTTGGTTTGTGAATGTGTTCTTCGTCTGATTTCCTCCAAATCATGAATCTCTTTATTTGTACCTTGTGCTGAATGATGAGAGATGCCTTAATTCTCTCCTTTCAGCGGGTCTCCTTCCATCGACTTCAGCTCATATATTCTGGAAATGAGACCTAGAGTCCTATGAGTAGCTTGAGGCTTGTAGTCATTGGTGGCATGTTTTCTTGCCATCGACAGATGGGAATACATCAATGTCTCTTGATCGATGGATTCTTCAAGTGTTTGAACATGAATCCTTTATTCACACTTGTAATAATGTACTCAATTCCTTGATACCTACTTTCATCATTTGTACGTTGTATCGTGTTTGTTAATGGTATACCTCAATGACTGGTAATCAAACAATGTCTCATTATGTTCAACCTCAACTCCTTTAATCACATGATGTAGACTTGCACCTTTGGCAGATTGTGTAGAAGACTTGAAGACATCAGTATGTGGCCACAACTTTTCTGAGTTGTTTCTTCCTTTTCATTGGAACAATACCTATATGACTTCAGTGATCATTGGAGATCATATTGTACTCCATGGTATACAGATATATTTATATTGATTTTGTGAATGGTTCTACTGGGCATTGTTCATGACTATGACAACCTTTGGCATGTAACCACACTTGTATTTTCATATTCATGGCCACGGACAGTTCTTTGGAATATTTTCACATGGATCTACAGTGTAATTCAAATTGGAAGCCATGTATGCAAAATTAGTGTAGAATGTAATGAACAACTATTTCTTCTAGTTGGTTCCCCATCACTCCACTTCTGGGTTTTTATAATGTATTCTGAAATCGCGAATACTCCTCTAACCTCACACATTAGGGGGAATCTATTATAACAAGATTTTCCTCACCCTATGCAATCTTGCATAGAGGGCCTTTTTCCATTTCCCTATGTAGACTTTTCATCCCTTTTTGCAAATCCCAGAGCTAAAAATACATTTTTTCCACATGTACGCACCTTGCCTACTATACATCATGCATATACGCAGGTTGTACCACTACAACCCACGTATATTGGGATTTGTGCCCAAAAAATAAAAATGGTGTCGGGTTTCCATGTCACGACAGGAGATCAATGATCCTTGGCCTTCCATATACTCGAAATGTTTCGACTCAGCCCTTCAGTTCCATTTTAAGGCTATAAATGGGCCGATTCCGAGCTATGGAAAGGAGGAGAAAGAATTCAACTTTGAGAGAAAAGTTACTCTGGTGAAATTATTCACTTCATATTGAGTCTGCATCCCTTTGTCCTTTAAGTCTGAACACAATGTCCAGCCCCCCAAGATCTTCCCTTATTGATTGAGAACTTCATTGTCTCTCTTCTATGAGTTTGCCTTTGGTGGAGGATTGAAGTGGTGGAGGCCTAGTTGGAAGGAACTTAGTTTCTTAATTTTGAACCATGCCAACACGGAAGTCTGTAACTTTTTCACTTCTGTTGATCATGTATTAATAGAAATACTCTTTTCCCGTCCAATTGATATCTTGCAAATATTTGAATTATTATTCCATGGGCGTATTTGTTATGTACATTAATGGATTATTTTATTGAATGTGCTAACATCATATATTATCACCATATGCTTGCTTTTCATGGTTGTTGAGGACTAGTTGCAGGTATATTTCTTTGGGTCAAGTGCTCAATGGTGGACTTCATCAAATGTCGGGATGAGGTAGGCCTTTTATCTTTTCTTGCTAGCATATTTGTTTATATAGCATACTTGAGAATAGAGTTGATTTCTACAGTCATTTTCATCTGTAGTGGTTTACCCCTAACCATGGAGAGATTTTCCTCATAACACCCGATGAGTTGGAAAGACTAGGGACTACTCCTAGAATAGGAGGGAGATTTTGCAAGCGTCTGGAATGATGGGGATTTTTTGGTTCCCCTATGGTTTCTGACTAGAAAATTGAATGTGTGAAAATGGTGACAAGAGAGAAATAAATGAACAAGAGATTTGTATATTTTTTACCTTTACAAGATAGTATAACTCACAACTGCATGTAATCAAATGAACATCATACACAAATCAACTGTAAATAAACAAGCATGTGGATAGGTGGATTTTTTCCACGTGGGAGAATAATAAAAAAAAATGCTCGTTTCTTAAAGTATGTATCGTCCTTCCTTTCAATTAGCATTGGGCCTTCCAATAACACTCAACAGTGGGGTTTGAAGCCACCGAAAGAGGAACTAGTGAAGGTTGAAGTAATCAGTTATAATGAGGGGTAGAGGGTGCATATCTCGAAAGAGTTGGCAATATTTCCCAATAGCCACACAAAATCTGATCAAGGTGTGATTTCAACCCATAATCACCACCTGGGTGGATATACTAAGTTTTTGCCACTAAGTACCTTGGTCAAAGTGTGGCATTTAGATTTTCGACCTCAGAAATGGGTCACAAGGTGGATGCCCTCACAAGAGTTGGGTGACTCAAGGAGGGATGTGCAGAACAACCGTACCTCAGCCTTCGACCCTTCACGGGTATCTCCATGCCTTATGGTGTAGGAACACTTGACTTGGAGGATTTGAAAGTTCCTTATTTCTCAAATTCTACAGTTTAAAAATTTGAGAACCTGATAATGGGGGGTTATTTGGATGCCTATCCTTGAGATCCTACCTAGACTAAAAAAAATCTTTTGGCACCCCATGTGGAGGAAGATTTAGTGTGTTTTTATAAAAAAATTAGATGTGGTGGGCTGAGAGATTGGGTTCATGGACCAACCTCGTTTGAATTAATTGGCGTGGATAATTTCCAAAGAAGTAGTCAGATCTTTCGAAATTCCTTTGGAGAAAAATTGCTTTGACCTCCGCTATTCTAATAGAAATTATGTGTGTGAGGAGTGTCTTTGTGTGCAAGAAAGTGACAAGTGTGCAAATATTTTAATAAACTAAGTGTGAGATTGCAACATATGGACTTCATGTGGTCCTTACAAATCTTCTTACCTAGCTTACTATGTGTCTTTGGTACAACCTTGCGGAATATTTAAATCCCTAAAGAACTAGCAATGTGGACATATGGGTCCTTACAAATTCTTTAAACTCCCTAAAATGTTGTCTATACTAAGAAATCTTTGAAACTATCCTAAATGTGTAGACATGTGGGCATGTATGGGTTGGTTACTTTGATCTTTAAACTTCCCTAGATTGTGATCTACACTAAGAAAGCATTTAGAAACTATCCTAAGTTTGCAAACATGTGAGCATGTATTGGCCCTTATAAAGATTTAAGATGATTTCAAAAACTAAGAGGAACCCTAGGGGGGCTTTTGTCTTCTCCTAAAGATTTTTTAAGGAATATGAAATGTTCTTTTAACCACCTTTTTTATTCTCGATATCACACTAGGGTGCAGGGGAAGAGCATACTTGAGGGTCAAAATTAACTTCTAGTCCCAATTTAAGTGATTGTGTATGAAAAGAAATAACTTCAACTTAAAATTTTACAAGCCAAATGAGCCATCCATGTGGCAACAAAGAAAAAGAAGAGAATAGTGATTCTTTTTACCCCTAAGTGCCTATATTAGCTAACCTTCCTTATGAGGAAGGATTCTAAGTGGAGTGTAGTTTCCTTACAAAGTGCATGAAAATAAAAATATAAAAGTTAGGGGGCCTCAAACCATTCATAAAAACCCTTACAATTTTGAAAAACTGGACTTATGTGCAGGTTACAGTTCTGACAGACACACAGAGAGCACACAATGCACAGAGTAATGAAGCATGTTTCATGCATAGTGCACAGAGTGTGTGTCTGTGGGACTGAAAATCCATGCACCTCCTGTCACGCATCAGGGGAGAAATTTCCAAATGAAATACTACTTCCTTAGCTCTGAATTTTGACTTTGGCAGGTTGGGCTAGGCCAGTTTTGGTACCTACAAGTCAAAAAAATCAAAATGAAGTGCTCTCAAGGATCAAATAGGGAGGAATTTGGTACTGATCCCCAGTATCATCGCCAATCTGTTGTGTTGGTTTTGTCACTTGGGTGAGCAAAAGAACAACACTTGCATGTTTAGATAAGCCTGCTAAACAAGATAGAATTTTGTGAGTGGATTAGATAAACCAAACACATATGAAAACAAATAAATACAACTAAAAAGAACTAAGAAATAAATATTAGAAAGCTTGATAAACTTAGAACCATGAAAATCAAACAATGACCAACATATTGCTACGAATGGATCAATAGATTAGTAGGAAAAACACCGTAGATAAAGGCATAGACTTATGAATCCCCTCTTCCTCCTTGGGAGGGATCTTGAGTTCTATCTCTTCTCTCCTTACAATGGAAGAAATGAAAAATGGTGAAGAAAAACAATGCATGTTCCCTCAAGAGGTGAGTGGAATGGCCTATTGCAATGGTGCTTTAAGGCTTCAAAGAGAAAAGAGGATTCTCAAAGAAGAATTCTTGCAGCATAACAATACCTTGAAGATCTTGGTTTCTTATCACACCCATGGCTCTTATTTATAGCATCCATTCATGGAAAAATATAATTGGTTCATAGTGTGAACAAGGGGCCTTTTAGGGAACCCTTTATCCCTTGACCAACCTCCAAGCTAGATTTCGCTCATATATGAGTGTCAAATCATGTTGGGGGTCAGACTAGAAGTGGTTGAGGGGTTGACAAGATCCATAAATGCATTGTTCATAGAATTGCGCATCTTTTCTCATAGACAGTCATGCATTTTGTGCATAGTGCGCATTGAGGGTTGTGTTGGCCTGCGCATATTGCGCACTGTGCGCGTGCTTCCTTTGGTTAATTTGCACACTTTGATTTTTGACCCAATTATATAGTTTTTTTCCTTTTGATGGACTTTTGTGTTGTAGGTGGACTAATTGT